>CAODLS010320560.1:0-12704 GCA_948243855.1 Flueggea neowawraea
ACAAGTTCAAGGCAAAATAAGATAGACACGATGCAAATGTGTATACATGACAAAATGTGGATCCTAAGCTATAAAAATCACTTTGGTGAGGTGGAAGGCTTTGGATCTGAAGTGGATGCATCAACTTTCTCAGGTTCTTCCAAAATGATGATGCCTTGCAAGTGCACAAGGATCGTCGTAGTTTTAACCCTCAAGAGTATCATCGGGTATCGAATCCTGGAGAAGTGAGAATTAATCATGATCAAAAAATAAAATAAAAGCAAGAAAAATCATGGTTGGCTTTTGGTATTTTTGGGTAATTGAAAGAAACTACAATGCAAAACACAAAAACTAAGAGCTAAAGTGTAAAAATTAATAAGAGAAAAGCGTTGAGGCTTCAAGATTTTGGCTAGGGTTCCTATCTAGCTAGGCCAAAGAAAGGGTGTCAAGGATTTGGTGTTCTCTTCCCAAAGCTAGCTTGGAGCCTCTCTTAAGGTCATCTAAGCCATCCCTACATTCAATAATAGGGTCTTTTTGGCCTCACTTAAGTTAATTAGGTTCCTTAGGTCTCTAAGGAATTTCATCGAACACCTTATGGGCATAGGTATATATCTATCCTAAACCTCACAAGTTTAATGGTTGTGGCCTCATTTAGTTTTCATCTCTTGATTCATCAACTAAACTTGCTAGAATTACGACCTAGGTGGCCAATCCAAGTGATAATCATATTAAACAACTCATTAAACCAACCTTACAAAGCAATAAATAAAAAACATTAACAAACACAATAAGCCCAATCAATGGCATAGCAAAATCATCGTCCATAGCCTACATCTTTACACCCCACCTAAGAAAATCAAGCTAACATAGTTAAATAAAACATAAAAACATTAAAATTCATTAAAAGCATCATAAAAATTCAAATCCAAAAGAGGAAAATGAGAAATGAAGAAAGATGTAAAAGATATCCCAAATGGGTGATAAAAAGGGTATTTATACCCCTTAACATGACACAGTTAGCATCGTGATCGTAATGGCTCACTGGTTGTCCCTTAGTCCAACTGTTAAGCCAACCCCCTCGACAACTGTTAAGTCATATGATGCAAACAAAGTGGTGGCTTACTATTTCAGTTACATCCCTAAAGCATGTGGCATTAGGAGATGAGATTAATCTGTTAGAAGAAGTCAACTATTGGGACTTGAAAAATGGTTGAATGGTTAATGGTTTTGACGTACTACATCTCCAATTTGTCATTTAAAAGTTCATAATAAGCTTTGCTCAATGAAAAAGCCGGTGGTTGTATTATGGTAAGGCACATGGCAATATCGCATATATCACAATCATCCAAATCATCGACCAACTGATACATATTAAAAGTAAAAAAAAAAGATCCAATATCTCATTATTGTAACCATATATTAACCTCAAAACTTAATCACACTTTAGACACTACCTAAGCCACTACCATAATCCACAAACCCCACAGATTCCCTTCAGCCCGCCACGTGTGACACTCCCCGCCATGAGATCCCACACCTTGTGCCACTGTGGCAACCCCTTCAAAAATATCCTCCCTTACAATCCCCTGTTGTCCCAACACGTGTCCTGCCATGGACCCCACCGCAGACAATCACCACCACATCACACCAGCATCGCCCCCACACAAAAATAAAAAATAGTGGCCCATATTTTCCCACGTCAGACGCATGACCAGAAGCCAATGGTGGCCCACCTTTTGATCGACCCCTACGAATCTAGAGAGAGACAAATTTCCCTTGTGGTGGAGACGAGAAGATATTTTTCATGAAGAGAAATCTCAAAGTTATCTCTTAGTCCCCACAAAGTTGTCTTTTTGTGTCAATTTTGTCCAGCGTTGGAGGGGCATCACAGTCATGCTTCACTACCGTGAGTCACATCATGGTCACCGTCATAGTTAGCATCATGACCATGATGGCTCACTGGTTTGTTGGAATTTTGATTGCTGATCACACCCTCTCATCATAGTCATGACCGCAAGGTATGATGACGAACGTTACTCTTTTTGAGTCGATTTTTCTTGCACTTTCTTCTCTTGATCTTGAAACTTTAAAAAACATATTTCTCATGCCTTTTTCATCACATTTCATCAATAATCCATGCATTTCATTTACCCTACACAAAACACAAAAAGATAATAAATTCGTGGACAATTAAGCACACTTAAAGCCAAAATGCTATCAGTTAATGCTTAAATAACTATGTAAAATTATCATACATCACAAAACATATAAGGCAAGCTCCTCCATCATCAAATGGGATACACAAAGACACATTTCTTGCACTAGTTCTGCCATAGCTAGCCTTACTAGAAGAACGTCTTTTGAAACTTCTTTTTCATCATCTGATATTTCAACAACTCCAGGAATTAGAGGCAAGCTATCAAGAATGGATTTTTCCTTTGCTAACAATTTTTCCAGTGCCCTGGCCCTTTTTCTATGAGTTCGTTCTTGTGCAAGGTTAGCTGGATTGATCTCATTTTTGGTTTTTGGTACTGGAGATACTCTAGGAATTACATTTTCCGATTATGTTAAGTCACTTGCATCAGAATCAGATCTTGTTGACTCTTTGGGGTTCTCTTTCACAAAATTTCTCATGAATTCCTCCCTCATTATTCTTATCCTTTATAGGTTCTGATAATCTTTTACTCTTGGTTAAGAGGATGAAGAAGGTTCAAATTTAGCCTCATCTGATTTTTGCTCTGTTGGCACATCAACTGGAGTTTCAGCCTCATTTCTCTGCTCTTCTACTGGAACCTCAGCTTATTTTCTTTATTCTTCAGTAATTTCCTCTTTTAGAACCATTTTTGCCTCTTCATTTGTTTCCTTAACATGTTGTGCTTCAGTTTGTTCCTCTTCAACAGTCGCTAGTTCATCGATTGGTTTCTCATCAACTGGTTCATCAATACAAGGTTGTTCCTCTTGAACTTCAATTTCATCATTTTCAATTTCAACAATCTTAGAAGGTGGAGGATCATCATCTTGCCCAGAGTCCGAGGAATCAGTATGAAGTTCATCAACCAATTCATTGTATTGTTTGAGAACTTGCCTTGCTAAGTCCATCGTCATCTCATCCTTCTTTTCTTGAGCTATTTTCTCTTCTTTGCCTCTTGAGAACTTTGTGAATTTGGATGAATGTCCAAAGCTATAGGCACTGAAGTAGCATCCTTTTCTGCTTTAAGACTCTCTAATAGTCTATAATTAGCTTGAATCATGCTGGCCATAATTTCAAAATTAACCTCAGTTGTAGCTCTAAACTCCTGCAATTCTTTCCTTAACTCTGTAATTTCATTGCTTCGAATTGTGTTAGAACTAGCACCCATCTGAGTTTCATCTCTTTCTTCTTCCATTCTTTTAGTTTGGTCTACTTACCTCTTAGGTAATTCCTGACGAAAATCATTTCATCTGGTTTGGGCTTTTTTGGCTTATCCCTTTTGTGAAACATCATGTCCTCTTCTCTAATATATGGCTAAAAGACATAGCCTCTCCCAACTGTTCTATAGAGCTTCATATTTCTCAGAGATTCACTTCTGATTTTCTGGATTCTATCACTTGAAATGATTCAAATTCATCCAATTCCACCTTGAAATATTGGAAGATTTTAGTGAGGTGACTACCAAAAGTCATACTCTCAGCTCTTTGCCTATCATTTGCCAAGAAGTAGGCAAGTTAAAGGTCTTCACTTTTTCCAGAATCCAGTCCACTACAACCCAAACAAAATTGACTTGCTCTCTCTTCATAAATAGGTACATCGTGATCTCATCTTGAGTAGTGAAATGAGATTGGGTGTGTGACTTGGGCTGGAGTATCTTGGTGAAAGCTGTGTGAACTATTTTCCATTTTACTCCAAAATCATTTTGGTCTAGCCGTTTAACACCCTTCTCAAGTTGTACATCACTAAATCTATCAATCATGAGCTCTCTAGTTTTGTTGGTGTCAACCACAATGGTGTTTGCCTCAATATCCACATACTTCTTGACACCTTTTTCTCATTTCACTCTAATGCCAACAAGGGGCAATCTTCTCACGACCCATTTCCAAACCGTGACTGGCGTATAAGACGAACCGAACTGAAGGCCCTACCCATCTTGCACAAGCCTTGGAGAATCATACGTTCTACCCAATTTATTCATTTTTAAACATTTATTAGTCTAAAACATATAATAATATATATAAGTGAAATATATCAAAATAGTAATATATCAAAATACTATCAAAATAACTAATGGGTAAATCAGTGTAATCAGAATACCAAATAACCCAGTAACCTAATAGAATCCCAGTGTGGAACTCTATTGCAAAATAAACAAAGCCTGACCAAAAGGGCACTTACTATTAACATAACACCTCACTGAGAAATAGGATGTTGGACGGTTGTTGGATGCCAAAAGTATACCTGAACAATGCTGAGGGGAAGGGGTGAGTAAACTCGGTGAGGGACGAGACTCTAGATACCCTGATATAAGCATCACAAAGACCGTTTTGAAAATATTTTTAGAAAATACCGCATAAACATATATGGTTAAGTACAATAGTATACACTCGTATAACTAATAATTCAGAAATTCATTTCAAAAACATACCCACAGATAGCAGACAATCAGACATAATCATAATAATATTATGAAATGTATAAAATATAGCAAGACGGTAGATAGAGACCATATACAAAATCAGACAGATAGCAGATGTTATGGTCTATGCCACTAGATGGAATCAAACAGAGTACGTGCATCTGATCGGACACACGACTACCATTTTAACCTAGTAACTAGGGCTTGATAGAGCAGTGATATACCAAAGTCCACGCTACATCATTGCTATGTGTCCCTTATCCAGATATTTATAAAATAAATAAATAATAGAATAGATGAACATGCATAACAAATTTTTAATTTACAAAAAATATATATATATATAGCAGATTTCAGAAAAATTAGAGTACTGAATAATTTTTAGCATGTAGATCAGATTTTATTTTAGTCAATCCTTTAATTATTCAAATTATAGAAAAGTAGTGGGGCATAACAAAACAATATAATTTTAGAAGACACAATCTATATGCCTAAAGCTTCAATCTCACCCGCCTGGATATCCAGAGCAGTACGAGTCAGTCACGCACCACTAGTCGACAGTTAATCCCGATGGCATGAACAGGAAATTGAAACAGACAAAATCAGACCAGATATCAAATTGTTGTACTGATAACATGGCAATACCGAAAATGTACGAAATGCATATGCAGACCCAAAACCCTCGACGACGCTAAAAATCCTATTTCGATTAAAGATCTAACGCTCTCGTCTTGAAAATTAGAGTCTATGTAAAGTTACAGTTTAGTCCTTGAACTTTTACAAAATTACACTTTAGTCCCTAAAACTTAAAAAAATATTAGTCTTAAACTTTTGAAATTTATAAATCAATCCTCTAAGTATTTTAAAATATAAATCAATCCTCTAGTTTACTAAAATTATAAGTCTAGCCTCAACTTTCTTAAAATTACAATTTTGGACTCAACTTTCTAAAATTTACACTGGCTTCCATTTATCAAAAATTACAAATATGATCCGATATGTAAAATATCAAACCTAGTCATTAATTTATTCAAAATCAATGAGAATTATATTTTAGTCCCTGCGGCAGAAAAACATATTCTAAAACGTCCTAAATCTCGAACTGATTGGAACCCAACATTTTCAACCATCCTAATCAATCCAAAACCATCCCTAAAACTTGAATCCATCAACCTTTTCGTCCAAAACAACAATAAATTGTCCAAACAGTGCCTAAAGTTTCGGATTTATCAAACCCATTTGAGAAAAATTATCAAACCTCTAAGTACAACTTATATCTATGTTTTCCCAACTCAAATCCATCAAAATCTAACAGGAACCCCTTCGAATCTACCTAGAAATCCCATCAGAACTGAACTTAAGCTCCAACCAAACCCATGAATGATAAAAAACTCAAATGGAATTTTAACAAAGAAATGAAAGCAAAGAACAATTTGAAATCAATTCCTTACCTTAGATTGAAGAGGAAAAACGGGTTGGGAAGCAATTGGAGATGGAGAAAACTGAGTTGCAGGTGTGAAGAAGTGAAAAAAAAAAGAGCAAAACTACAGTGAGGGCAGTAGGCTGAAGATTTTTTAAAAAGAAAAAGAAATGAAACGACGTCCTTTGGGATGGAATGCAATTGTTTTGCAAGACACATGTGGCATTAGCTTAGACACGATTATGGGTTTAAGCCTGTGTAATTGCAAATAAGACACGACCATCATGGGTATGACACGGTCAGAATCCCTTGACCGTGTCCAAGCCCGTGTGATGCATAAAACATGATATTTCACGGCCTAAACCCCTTGTTCGATCATTCAATGGCCAAATATGATCAAAGATCCTTAAATTAATAAAAAAAATATCAGTCATCATCTAAAACATAATTCTGAGAATTCAAACCACAAATTATAATTGAAGATGAATCAAAGTTTCAATCAAAACACAAATGAAACGTACAAGATATTACAAATCTAAACATCTTGTTTAGCAATTTTTCATCGATCACAATCTCAACCCCATTTACTTTGCTTTACAATCCAACGGTCTAAAAATACATAATATCTTCATTTTCCTCATTGACCTATTGTCTTGGATTGGTGTAAAACTCCCTAACTAACTCAAGGTAATAATCAGACCCTCCAACACAAAAGTCTTTAAGCCCAAATCTTTGAAAATCTTCCTCAATATCTAAACCTCCCTACTTATGTGATTGGAAATCAAATGTTTTTGAATCAAAGAACTTAACATGCTGCAAGTGTGTGAACAATTTATCAGCTTTACTATCAACAAAGCACTCAGAATCAAACTCCTTCTCTATCACTACTCCTTTCTGCTTTTTAGATTTCTTTATGGGAGAAGAAATTGGAATACCTGATTTTGTGAAAACCTGTTGATCTATAATGCCTTTGGTCCTTTTTATGCCTTTAGAGGATTCACCTTTGTCGGATTTCTTCGGGTTATCATGAACCATCTTCTTTCGAACCTCTGATTTCTTCTTTGGTACCAAAAGAACAGTTGCTACTACGTGAGTGTGTGAGAGAGCATAAGGTGCGTTAGGTTTTTGTTTAATTTGAGAGAGTTTGGGAAATTTGAGAGTGTTTGTGAGTGTGAGAGTGTCTAGGATTAGATTTTGGTGGGAGATGAATTTCAAATTTTGAGAGAAAAGTCCAACATGAGCTGAGTTAGGTTTTGGAATTGGAATGAGATGAAATGTTGTGATTTTGGATTTTTTTTTGCGTAAAAACATCTACGTTCATAGACGAACATACTATGTACGTTGCTAATAAGTCTTTGAAGACCTATGTACTTAGAATATTCCTCAATGTACTTAGACATGGTCTCATAGAGTTTGAGTGAAACTATTCATAAATGGGGTTTAAGCTCAACGCACAAAGCAACAGGTTCTATGTGCACCAAAGAGACAAAATGACATCTACGTACCTTGCACTACCTTATACCATTCTACGTACTTATATCCATTCTCCATATTGGACATAATGTGCATAGAAGGTACTACGTGAGCCCTTTTACGTATCTTGTGCACCCTTCTACATCCGTAGATTTGCAACTTCTAAACCCAGTGACACTGCATCATACACTACATACCTTACACCTTATATAGCACCCTTAGACCCATCATATCTGATACTAAAAAAATTATGACCATACACGAAAATGTGCGTTGCACTTCTACAACGTGCACTGTATAAACCCAAAAAATCTCCAGTGTTCATCCTCAATGATCATCGTGCTTACCACCTTATTCAAGGTATGTAGCACAGCTCTAGACATAAACTAGTAAGTAACCATGACAAACAACATACTTAGCACCTCTTATAAAGTACTTTTCTTTCAGAACTGATACAACCAGATATGAACCAATCCACGCTAATGTGCGTTATATCTTCCTCAACGCGCGTAGTAGAAATCCAAATAACAATACTTAGCAGAATTGATCCTTTCAACCTCAGTGATTTCATTTGGCACATGGATCACTTTAATGTATATGTATGAATGAATGCATATGATCACAGAAATAACAAAAACATAATCAATCAAAATTTATTCAATTCACACATGCCAATACGCTTAAGAATTAGAACAAAATATTTTCATTAAGGGGTTTTGTCAAAATATTAGCCAACTGATCAGTAGATGCAACAAATTCAAGTTCAATATCTCCCCTGAGAACATGATCACAAATGAAATGATATTTAATATATGTATGCTTTGTCTTAGAGCGTTGAATTGGGTTTTTAGAAATGTTAATGGCACTAGTGTTATCACACTTAATTGGAACCTTTGAAAACACAATTCTAAAGTCCAAAAGATGTTGCTTGATCTACAAAATTTGAGCTACACAATTGCTAGCTGCTACATATTCAGATTCAGTAGTGGATAGTGCAACACAATTTTGTTTCTTTGAGAACCAATACACTAATGAATTCCCTAAGAATTGGCAAGTACCCAAAGTGCTCTTCCTATCTAATTAGCTTCCTGCATGATCAATATCACTATAGCTAACTAAATCAAAGTGATCATTTTTGGGATATCATAAGCCGACATTCTTAGTACCAACTAAGTATCTAAAAATTCTTTTGACAGTACTTAAATGAGATTCTTTTGGACAAGATTGAAAACGTGCACTTAGACAAACACTAAACATTATATCTGGCCTACGAGCAGTAAGATAAAGGAGAGATCCAATCATACCTCTGTATAGCTTTTTATCTACTCCTTTGCCTTGCTCATCCTTGGTGAGTTTTGTGGTTGTGCTTATACAAGTCGGTGAAGACTTGGCACCTTCCATTCCATACTTTTTAAGCATATCACTAATATACTTATTTTTATTTATGAAAATGCCTTTCTTTAGTTGCTTGATTTTCACTCTGAAAAAGTGATTTAGATGTCCCATCATGGTTATCTCGAACTCCTTTTGCATCAACTTGGAAAACTCATCAACAAGAATTCGTTAGTAGCACCAAATATTATGTCATCAACAGAAATTTGTACTATAAGTAAATCATCATTTTTACACAAAGTAAATAAATTATTATCCACTTTACCTCTACTGAAATCATTGTTTAATAAGAATTAACTCAACCTCTCATACCAAACTCTAGGAGCTTGCCTTAGTCCATATAAAGCCTTCTTGAGCTTGTGCACATAGTTTAGATGGTGAGGGTCAACAAATCTAGGGGGTTGTTCCATATGTACTTTTTCCTTGATATATCCATTCAAGAAAGCACTCTTTACATCCATTGGAACACTTTGAAGTTCTTGTAGCAAGCATAAGCACAAATAATTCGTATAGTCTCCAATCTTGCCACTAGTGCAAATGATTCTTCAAAGTATATGCCTTCTTCTTGAAGATATCCTTGAGCCACTAATTTTGATTTGTTTGTGACTACTTTTCCTTCTTCATTTTCTTTATTTCTCAACACCCATTTGGCTCCTATTCCCATGTTCTCACGCTTGATTCCTTTAGAATTGGTTTAGCTCCACTTGCATAGATAAGATCCAATATTCATCTTCTAGTGCATCATCAACTTTCTTCGATACCACTTAAGTTATAAATGCAAAGTCGGTAGCTTGTTGTAGAGCAGCTCTAGTGGTAACTCCTTTTGATGCATCTCTAATGATGAGGTCCTTTAGATGTGATTGAACATATCTCTATTCTGTAGGAAAATCTTTACGTTCCTCATCTTTTGATCCATCATGAACTTGCTGTGATGACTCTTCTCCTTTATCATCTACCTTAAGATCTATTAATTTGTCTTCAATACCTGGGCTTAAATCATCATCATGCACACTTGGCACAAAATTGTTAGTTTCATAAAAAAATGACGTAGATTGCTCAACATTTTGAAGCTTTTTGTTATAGATCCTATAAGCTTCGCTTATGGATGAATAACCAAGAAAAATACGCTCATCTGATTTGGCATCAAAATTTCCCAATGTATCTTTCTCATTGTTATAAACAAAACACCTGCAACCAAAAGCATGAAAGTAGAAAATGTTAGGCTTTCTATTTTTCCACAACTTATAAGGTGTTTTCTTGAGTATGGATCGCACATAAGCCCTATTAATGATATAGCATGTTGTATTTACAGCTTCAACTCAAAAATACTTTCGCAAATCATTCTCATTTAGCATTGTCCTTGCCATTTCTTGCAATGTCCTATTTTTTCTCTCAACAACTCCATTTTTTTGAGGTGCCCTTAGAGTAGAAAAATTGTGCAAGATTCCAATAGGATTCAAATGGCTCATATGAGAATTCTCCACCTCTATCACTCCTAATTGTGGTAATGGTGTAACCTTTTTCATTTTGGACTCTTTTGCTATAAAATTTAAATGCATGAAAAGCATCATTTTTATGTGCAAGAAAGAAAACCCATGTAAATCTTGAAAAATCATCAACAATTACAAAGCAATATGCTTTTCCACCAAGAATTAAAGTGCTAGAAGGACCAAATAAATCCATATGCAAAAGTTCTAAAGGTTTTGTGGTAGAAATCATGTTTTTGCTTTGAAAGGATGATTTTATATGCTTTCCTTTAACACATGCATCACACACCAAATTTTTTCAAATTTAAGTTCTGGTAAACCTTTAACCAAATCTTTTTTTGCAAAGTTTTGAAATTATATGAACGCTAGCATGTCCTAGCCTTCTATGCCGTAGACAAGCATCATTGTTCATAGCAACAAAGCACTTTTCATTAAAGGAGTTGGAATCTAACAAGTCAACAATATAAATATTGTTTTTTCTAAAACCAGTAAATAAACGTCGCCATTTGCATCAAAAACACTGTATTTAGTAGGTTCAAACACAACTTTGCAATCCTTATCACATAATTGACTAATGCTTAACAAGTTGTGCTTTATCATCATATATGGTTGGGTTAGGGGCCTTACCAACCTTACCTTCTCCAGCAATCTTACCTCTTGCATTATCACCAAAGGTTACATGACCACCATTTCTAGGAAGAATTTGAGTGAATATTGCATGATCACCAGTCAAGTGATGAGAGCATACAATATCAAGAAGATACCACACTTTTTTCTTCACCTTAGCTCTCATGCACACCTACAAAGACACATCAAGCTTTTGAAATTGGTATCCAAATCGTTTTGGGTTCTTATAGGCCAGTTTTAACTAGATTGGGCAAGATTGTTCCTTTTGGAACCCAAATTCTCTTAGTTCCAAATTTTTGAGAAGATCTCAAATAGCAAGTATGTGCAATATGTCCATGTTCGCCACAAAAATTGCAAGCATTGCCTACCTCGGTGCCTTGTTTTACAAAGGATGCTTTAGAACATTTGCTAAAGGTGAAAAGGGTTATAGCCTAAGCCATGTTTAAACAAAGATTTTCTTTAAGAACCCAAAATTTTCTCAAGACTTTCTTTGCCCTTGGTTATCTTAAAGGCACTAGAAGAAAACTCATCAACATTTTTCTTCTAAAGCAAGTTCTCACTCAATAAAGCATCTTTTTCTTTTTCCAAAATTTTCACCTTAGATTCAAGATTTGCAGAATGTTTTTTCAATCCAACATATCTAGCACCAAGTTTTTCAAACTCATTACTCAAATCATCAAATGCATCATTTAATTCATCAAAAGTTTTTGAATTGCTAACCTCATCTTCCTCATCACTTGAGGATTTATCTTCCCTTGCCATCAAACTCAAGTTAGCGATTTCCTCCACTTCTTCATCTTCTTTTGAACTGTTGTAATCGATGTCACTCCATGTGGCTTTCATTGCCTTTCTCGTCTTATTCTTTAAATACTTGGAGTATTTCTTGGCAAGAGGGCATTCTTGCTTCACATGGCCAGGTTTGTTACACTTATAACAAACGATTAAGGTGTCTTTCTTGAAGTCTTTCTTGAGATCCTTCTTGAAGCCCTTTTAGGTTCTTCCTTTGAGATTTGATCTTTGCTCTTTTTCCAAGACTTGTTCTTTCTCATGAATTGTTTGAACCTTCTAGCGTAAATTGCCATTTCTTCATCATCATTATCCTCTTCTTCTTCGTCCTCAGATTCTTCAACAACTTTTGACTTTAAAGCCATTCCTCATCTTTTATCACTCTTTGATGCTTGTTCTTCATATTTTTGTAAGCCCATCTCATATGTAAGAAGTGAACCAAGCAATTCTTCTAAAGGTAATGTGTTGAGATCCTTTACTTCCAAGATTGCATCTTTCTTTGAAGCCCAAGACTTTGTGAAGGCTCTCAATATCTTCCTCACAAGTTCTGAATTGGAATAGGTTTTTTAAAGTACTTTCAAGCCATTTAAGATTTCATTAAACCTATCAAACATGTCTTGAATGCCTTCTCCTTCTTTCATCTTAAATAATTTGTATTTGTGAACAAGAAGTGACACTTTGTTTTCTTTAACTTGTGAAGTGTCTTCATATGTAATCTCCAAAGTCCTCCAGATTTCATGTGTTGTTGAGCATTGTTGGACCTTGTTGAATTGAGTTTTTCTTAGAGCACAAAATAAAATATGCATTGTCTTGTTGTTGTAACACACAATCTTCTTATCATAATCTGTCCATTCTGCCTTTGGTTTAGGTGTTTCAACTCCATCCACTATTTTCTTTGGAATATAATGACCAGTCTACACTGCATCCCAA
>CAODLS010320597.1:0-10758 GCA_948243855.1 Flueggea neowawraea
ACAATGGCTCTTACCTGAATCCTGTGAAGAAATTGATACGTATGACCAGCGAAATGTAGAGAAACAATGCAATGAAGAAGCAAGTTCTAGAACATCCATCAAACTCGCCATAAATAGAATTCCAAGCAATGCTTGCAGCAGAAGGGGCGGCAATGAACATGGAGTAAACAGGATGCAACTCCTTGGGCAATGCTTCACTAGTTGGCAATCGTTGATACAATGTCACAAGCAATACAAGATAATGAGCAAAACCAATCGCCCACAAGAACTTAGCAACTTCCTCCCACCCAACTTTTGAAGCCAAAATTGCACCAACAAAATTCCCAACAACAGACAGATGGGTAGATGGATTAGCTACCTTGCAAAGACGGCGCTTCCCGCCTGATAACCATTGCCCGTAAATCTTGAGCTCGAGCAGAAAATAAGGCCCAACGAAGGCGCATCAAAGCGCAGGGTGCAGCCGATGAGGCGCAAGCATGGGGGGTGCACCAATGGCTAGGAACATACACACAACCCATGGAGCAAAGAAGAAGTTGACCTGGACCGGGTGGAAGTACTCTCTTCTAACAGCTTCAAAGTAGAAGATGCATTTGAGAATGTATATGAAAGTGACTAAGATTAGTGCTGCAATAGCTAAGAACCAGAGAACAAGGTTAATGTAAGGTGTAATGTGGAGAAATTTGGTAGCTGGACTTGTTGAAAGTGCACACCATAACACTGCTTGGCTACTGAGGCCAAGACCGATACCAAAACAACCAATTGGGAATCTTAGAAGAAAAGGCCAGGTCTCAACTTTTGGTAGAAGAATGTCTTCATAGTCCTGCATTGTAAAAATAGATACCAAATCTTATTATTGTCAAACAATTGTGGGTTTATTTTAAAGGTTTTTATTTGGTCCATTTAGAGATGAAATGTTTTTTGATTTTTCAGAATCAAGAACCAAGTCAAGAGACGTTGCTACTTTTTAGGGTTAGTTTATTTGAATATTCATTAGGCCTGTCAATTTTTGATACGTTTATGACACGATAACATGATTACAGTGTACACGATTATGACACGATACGAATGACACAAAATCAATTTTTTTTAATGTTTATATCATGTATAATAATGTGTGATAATAAAATGACATGACATGATTATGACACGACTAATACGAATTGTCACCCCTAATATTCATAGCCAGTTAGTCACGCTTTTTTAGAGAGCTTCCTTATGTTTAGGCCTATATAATCTTATTCCTGAATTCAAATAAAATGCATTTTTTTTTATTACAAGCAAGTGTTTCTGGACGTTGAGGCTTCCCTCCAAAGAGTTTTATTAGTACATTAAATTGATCATATCAAGAATCGAACTCTCCAGCATCATAATGTAGAGCTTGTTAGGCAACTACAACAGATAGGATATTTAATAAATTTTTCTCTTTAAATGTTGTGACAAGTATTTTTTTTTTCTTTTTAAAAGGGGCTACCTGGGTGGGGCAATGTGCCTTTAAGCCATGGTCACACCAGCGTAAGCACCCTTTCGGCCATGGCGTGCACCTCTGAGGGTGGGAGACCTCCCACAAGTGGCTTGCTGCGTACCCAGAGGTTTTTTGCCCAGGCTTGGATTCAGACTCAGGATCTGTGGTTAAGTTAGAACAATCCGTTGCCAGTTGATCCACACCACTTGTGGTTGTGACAAGTAAAATTTAACGTCAAAGGTATAATTAAAAGAAAAAAAAAACAAATTACTGATAAATTATGGGTATGAATTAAGGTCATTTCAGTTTTAATTATGAATTATGAGTATGAAGTTATGATATTTAAATATTTTTTAAATGATATTTTTTTGTCATGTTTAAAATGATATTAGTCAAGAGTTATAAAACAATTACCTTGACTTGATCAAGCTCAGGACCTCTAAGAGCAGCAAAGTATCTTCCAGCAGGAACAGATTTATTAACAGACTCATCTAATCCATTAGAGCCTTCATGTCGCTGACCCAACTGATCAGTTTCTCTGCCATGGTGATCCTTTCTTGCATAACTTGGGAACAATGAGTTCTGCTTACTAAGACCAGGCTTTGTCCTGAAAATATCAAAATCGACCTTCCTTACTTCTCCGTTGATTCTATTTGCAGCTTCAAATCCTCCACAAATAAGCCCACTTCTTGAAAGAACCCTTTTGTCTTCTTTGGCTTTTGATTCTGTTCTCAGTGCTGAAAACCCTGTTTCTAGTGAGACTTGCCTGTTAAAGCTCCTGTGACCCCTCCTGGTTGCACCATCTTTCACTTTGAATTGCCTGTTTGGAGGTCTTTTAAGGCTGTCACCACCATTAATACTTGCTGGTTCTGATCTTTTTGCTATTGCTACTAGCTCTTCTCCTTCCTCTTCTTCTTCCTCTGGCAACACTTCATGAATGTCTACAAAGTGCGTGTCAAGCGAACGAGGAGGTGAATTAGTCTGTCTGTTCTTGTTCTCCATTTTGGTTGAGCTTGACAATATGAATGATGATGCTTTGATATATTTGTTTGGTGTCTTTATAGTTTAATTTTCATGAAATGTGTTGTAGGAAGCTAATCACGAGGTCTTTAAAAATGATTTTCTTGTCAAGCCGCTATCGTAACGGTACAAATATTTTTCTAGGATTTGTGTATAATTTTTTTTATCAGCTTGGGAATCTAAATTTAGACGATTTAGTACTAGAGTCAAATGTACAGGTTACTAACTATGAGTTGGTCTAGTAATTAGTATTCTGAATTTCGTTAAATTTTAGATTATGACTTCAAATTTCAAAAATACAGTTACTAGAGAGTAAAAACTATTAATAATAAAATCTCTAAATTTGTGTCGCTCACTATTTAGATATTCAAAAAGATTATGTATAATTCTTTTTCGTTGAAAATAAACAAGAAGATGTTTAAACCAACAAGGCATTAATTGGAAAAAGAAAGAAAACCAGAAGATGCATATGGCAACTCATAATCTAGTTGGTGGATGTTTGGTGTGCATGAAATGGAGACCAATGCTTTTGTTTGAAAGAGTTGATAGCAAAGAGGCTTCTCGAGATTTAAGAGCAAAAGTATTTCTATTTTCAATTTTGTGGTGAATAGAGGTTAGTATCGTTAGAGTTTAGGAGTCGACCAGTCCAAGTGGTATGAGAAAGGAAATAGAAAAGAAAATGTTGTTCCGATGAGCTGGGATTTGAGAGAGGAAAGTTACCTATTTCACGGGTTTGAAAATAATTAGGGTGATATAGATAAAAAAAAAAGAATTTATAGATATAATAGTCTTAGGCAACAACGCCCTAAAAATAGGAGACTAAAAGAAAAAAATAAATAAATTCAGTTAGCGTGTTTGTAACTCATTAGTCTTAAAGTTAACTTTAGCGTTGATGGATCAAGATTTGGATTTGTGGTGGAAGCAAATAAAATAAATTATCCAAAAGAAAATTAATCTAACCTAAAATCCATAAATTGTGAGAAATCTTTTTAATTTTATGTGAGAAACTCATTATAGAGTGCATAATAAAACTCTAGAATACAAATAAACATGACTCATAAACTGCTTTATGTTGCTCCAATTACATACAAAACATCGGATAAGTTCGAAAATCCTGTGGTGCTGGATAATTGAGATACTTTAACGCATTGCATCGTCACAATAAAAAAAAGAGATATGTATTTATTTTAAATAAACTGAATAGATATTAGTAGATTTAAAAATTATACAATCAAAAAATAAAAAAAAAAAGTGATACACATCTTTTTAAAGAAAATTGTAATATGCTTACAAACACTACTCAAAACAAACACCTTTTTGAGACCTATGTACTCCAATGTGAATCCAAGTCTTAAAGCCTTGAGAAGTCTAACAAGCAAGGCCTCTGTTGAGAACGTGGTTAGGAAATACACTAAATATGTAATACAAAAATTTAAACAAGAATCGAATCTACCACCCTCCACCTTTTATATTCATTTGTGAGCCAAACATTGCAAATCTGGTAATCAGAAATTATCAATCACTGTGTTGCCTCAATTGGGTTCTTTGCCAAGTTCTTCACCTTCTCCAAGTCCTAGCATTTCAGCGGCAACAAGTTACAATAATATTGCCGCAAGGCATTATGGCTTGATTGTGGCTATAATTGGCAATCTTGGGTTAATCATGGTTTAGTTCCTCAATTAACGATGTCGAAGAAGAATTATTTATGGTTTTATACGTTGGATTCGATTATTCAAGATTAACGGTTATTGAAAAGCATTAATGTTTTGTTTGTTTGTTAAAAAGAATGCAATTTAAAGTTTGGGTGATGCACAAAAATAGGCAACAAAACAAAAAATAATTTTCATAATACAACACTAATTGAAAAACTTACAAAAAATGAAAACACAGAATAAAATATTCAAAAATAAAACAATTTGTTGACCGCGCACCAAACTATTTAAGCCAATGAGAAATAATACAATCGGAGTACAACCAGAGTACAGAGTAGTGTTATAAATGTTATGTTGACCAGCAAAGACAGAGTACATGTGGAGTACAATCCGAGTACATACTAGTGTTAATGAAGGCTTTTTGACTAGTATAACTGAGTACATGTAGAGAATAACATAAGTACAATTAGTATAACAACAAAACTAAAAATCTTTTGACTAGTATAACCGAGTACATGTGGAGTATAACACGAGTACAAATAACAACAAAAGAATAAAATGCACAATAAAACACCAACAAAATAGAGTACCAAACCAAAACCTTTATTGTTTTCTTTGTTATTCAAGTACAACACGAGTACATATGAAGTACAAAGTCGAAAAAATGAGTATTAATTCTTTTGACTAGAATAACGGAGTACATGTGTAGTACAAATTGAGGACAAAACCAATTTATGCATTATTTTTACAAATTAAGACTGAATACAGAATGAGTACATAGTGAGTAAAAATTCAAATTCCCCAATCCACTAGCTCGTGAACCCTCTTTCCCACATTCAAAAACCCTTTTCCTTCCTCAAGCAACTAAAACACTAATAAAAGTTGCGACATTTTGCTGCAAATCCATACTCAAAAACCGTGATACAACCTCATAAAACATCCCGGATCTCACACATCCATAAATTATGCCCGTTCAAGACACCATATCTCTCACAACATCCCAAAGCTCAATAAAACCTGTGTCACAAACAAACACCCTAATGACATTAGTAAGACATTGTCTTTCCAATCAAAATTACATACTTAAAGTCTTAAAAGATAATAAATAAAAGAAGCATAGGGCAGTTTACCATGCATGGAAGACAAAATCTTACCGAGATCAGTAGTTGGAGTGGTGAGAACAAGCACACCTTATTCGACCATTATCAAAATTCCCACAGTATTCTCCGAATTCGACTGTCCAATAATTCGTAAACAGAAAGGCCTAACTTAAAACAACACAAAAGATTAATTAAAGGTAAAAAGGAGGAAAAGAAAAAGATACTTGAGTTTTGGTACAACATATGAGACTAATAAGTTATAAATAGAGTTCTTCAATCAAGAGGCAAAGAGAGAGACTTTTCAAGAGTGTGCCCAAGTTTTGCTATTTTTTTTCTTGACTTTCTCTCTCTTTGAGCTTTCTTGCATTCTTATACCAACTGAATCTTGATTTGCATTTTGTTATTGGGTTGGCGTGAGAAATTAGTTACAAATTTGGAAATCCACTTGTTATCAAGCTTAGGTGTTTAAGCTTAAAGGGTAGTATAGGTTTGTCTTGTTTGTTTCCTTGAAAACAAGAGAGGTATTGGTTTTCTTGTTTTGTCCAGCTAAAAACAAGGTGTAAAAGGTTTATTGTGAGCTTGGAAAACAAGAAGGTGTAATGGTTTGCCTCCACCCATAAGTGAGAAAGTTATTAGTGGATTCAAAACTCTCTAGTGAGTTAGAGGAGTGAACGTAGGTTAAGAGGACCGAACCACTATAAATCGAGGACTTCTCTCTTCTATCCTTTCATCTCTTTATTGTTATTTCCTTTAGTTTTTGTGGTTATGTTTTGGATTGAACAACTGATTGTTTTTGCACAATATAAAAAAATATTTAAAAAGGTTTAAATTTTAGCAAGAAATCCAATTCAACCCCCTCTTAGATTGTCATATTGGGATTACAAGAAGGAGAAGATGTGAGGAGAGGAAAAAATTCATTTGTATAGAGAGAGAGTCGAGAGAAAGAGATAGATGAGTTAGAGAGAGGAGAGAGAAATGAAAAAAAAGATATTAATATTGTTGTATTTAAGAAAGGTATAATAAGAGTGTTGTATTTGAGTATATATATAACCTTATGTTGTATTTGTGAACTTACAATATATATATATATATATATATATAAAGAAAGACATAGGGTGTAATTTCCTCATTATTTTAAGTATGTTTGTTTTATGTTGATTGAATTGGTACATTACGAAAGCATATCGATAAAAATACACAACAAACACCAACAAAATTGAGTACAAAACCAAAAGTTTAATGTTTTCTTTATTATTTAGTTACAATACGAGATTAAGTCAAGTACATATCAAAAACTTAATGTTTTCTTTATTATTTAACTACACCAAATCGTAATGTTTTCTTTATTTTTGAGTACAAAAGGAGAACTAGTCGAGTAGGAAATGGTAATTTAAAATTGGGGCAACAACTACTGTTTTGAAACCCTAGTCGCCCCCTTCCCAAAACGTCCACCACCTATTTGTCGCCGCCGTCGTCACTCACACTATCCATTCAAACCTCTCTCACACTCTCACACACTCTCTCTCTCTCTCTCTCTCTCTCTCTCACACACACACATCCTTTCAACCGTTGCGTCTTTGTCTCTCTCTCTATATCGCAAGACCTTGTCTCTCGCTCTCTCTCCCTTTCTGTTTCTTTGCCTCGACGAACCATTCTCTCTTATTCTATTCGAAAAAATGGAAGATTTGAAGGAAGAAGCAGTGATGAGGCGGAGAAGACAAAGGAAGAGAAGTTGAGATGCGAAGGAAAAGAAGAAGGGAAGGCAGGGAAGAGAGGGAGACAAATGAGGAGAGGCAGGCAGAGGAAGAGAAGATGGAGAGGAAGAAGGCGATGACGATGAACGAAGAAGAAGAGAGCGGGAGGCAAATGGAGAAGGAGAATAGGTGAGGAGAGGAAAAAAAATTGTTTGTAGAGAGAGAGAGTGGAGAGAAAGAGATAGATGAGTTAGAGAGAGGAGAGAGAAATGAAAAAAAGATATTAATATTGTTGTATTTAAGAAACGTATAATAAGAGTATTGTATTTGAGTATATAGATAACCTTATGTTGTATTTGTGAACTTACAATATATATAAAAAAAAAAGACATAGGGTGTAATTTTCTCATATTATTTTAAGTATGTTTTATGTTGATTGAGTCGGTACATTACGAAAGCATATTGATAGATTGAGGTAGTTTGAAATATTGTTGTATTTCCTACTTTACTCTTCTAAAATTGTCTTTTTTTAAAAAAAAATTGCCATAATCCATACAAGATATGATTATTTTTGGAAATTAAGACAAAATTTGGTTTTTTTATTGATGAGGAGCCATCAATCTACATTACAAAACAAACACCAATTTTGAATCAATCTACATATGCAAATAATTACACCAATCTTGCCAAACACCTATTTTGAACCAATATGCTTTTAGCTACTATTGGAAAAAGCGTTTCATCCATAACGGGTGAACAGAACCCAATCGGTCAAAGTGTGAATCAAGATCGTGGATTGAGATCAATTGCTAAGCCCAATTGAGTTGGAAATGAAATGGGCCTATAAGGCCGATAAGCATGATGGAATTTCATTTTTTATAAGACAGATCATAACCAACATAAAAGAAAAGAGAGAGAGAGAGAGGGAGACAAAGAAGGAAAAGATACATTCTTTTTTTAAAGCAAAGAAAGTCGCCTCTCTCCTTCCACCATGCTTCGTTTGTTGAAAAGATCGATCAAATGTGGCATCTAGATTGCAGAATAGCATGACACTCCCGTCGACAACATGACCGTGGTTTGCTTGCGAGACCGACATCAAATTTGGTCCTACAACCGCTGTCTGTTATAGTCTACCACTGTATTAGAGATTAATAAGTCGAATTTATTTATTATATTATTTATTAGTTAAACTAGTAGTGACTTCCTTCAGCTACAGTATGATCTACCTTATATGCTTAAATTTAGAAAGATGTGTAATTATTTATACGCCTTTATTATATAATTTATACAATTTACTAATATATATATAATTTTTAACCGTTATCTACTATAAGCAAATACCTACAAATTAAGGTTTGTCTTGGAAATTTAGGTGAGTAAAATAAATAATTTTAAATCATATTGTGTACGATTACGTATGAAGAAAGTAATTCATGAGGAAGGGAGATAAAACACAAGAAGTGAGGCTCAAGTCTAAATTAACCAACTCAACAAGATCAGCAGTTCAGCACTAGACACGTAGATCCAACAAACATTCAGACTCGGTTAACTCACCTGTCGAAGATTGGCTCTATTTAAGGTTGACTTCAGTTCAACCCACTATTGGCCGTCTGCTGTTGTCAACGCCCAAATTACATCAAACCAAATGGCGAAAAATAACTTGACGTTGCTATCTGTGTTTTTTAATGGATACACGAATGCATGAAGAGTAAATAATAATTTTTTCTTTTTTTTTTTTACTTTTTAGAGTAGTCATGCAAAGGTGAGAAGCAAGTTGAAAGAACCACTAAAAATAATAAAGCAAATGTAATTAACGTACCCCATGGATCAGTAACCGGTGGTTGTGAACTTGTGAATGGACAACATCACAAAAAGTAAGAAGTTTCGGCTTAATATGAACAAGGCCATGTCGTCTTCACATGCAGATATGGTTGTATTCAAGTTATGAAGTGAAAAAAGAAGAAAAAAAGCCTCGTTTCATAGTAGTATTGGAGTCATCTTTAAGCACATAATAGTAGAGTCGCTCTAGACTTCAAGTTTGCATGGCTGTCATTGAAAACACGTCTAAGTGATTTAATAGAGGAAAGTACTTAAAAAAAAATCGTTGCCTTTAGCTTGTGAGAATTGAGATACATGAAACATCATCAGCACTAAACATTATTGCTCGATTCTTGGTGGGATTTTTTTCTTTTTGATGAATTCCTGGTGGGAATTCGTGTGCCATACTTTAGAAAGGGACAAATTCTTGTACTGTCAATGAAAGGATAACTACTTTACAGCTTTTCTAAGTGACTTGGAACTTCAATACCAATCTACCTGCTAGATTAAAACCTCAAAAGACATACTCCACAAAGCACGGTACAACGAATTTCTTTTTTTTTTTTGGCATGAATGTACACAATTTCAAATTGAAAGGCTGATAAAAATACAAAATTCAAGAACACAGAACAGATGGAAACTGTGATATATGGTAGGAACAGTTGATATATGCAGGGAGATCACAAAACATTTAACGAACGAAGATTGCAAATCAAAAAGAGGCTGGTAGTGATCCATGCCTCAAGTTCTTCTAAATAGAAATTTGAATCCTCCTCTGATTAATGCGGAGTTTCAATCAGATGAAAACTCAACATACATAGAATAGAACACAAATGATGAATTTAAAAGCAAGAAAATGATCTACGCCTTAATAGCAATCTCATAGTCAAGCATGAATGTAGCATGAAATATTTGTTAAGGAACTTGATCTGTTTTTTTCAATAATTGCAGGGTATTAAGCCACATAAATTAACTTGTAGCTCAGCAGATTATCTAAAACCTTAATACCCATATAAAATATAGTCATACTCCATGGAAGCAGCAACCAGGAAATAATAAAGTCATGCTATGTCCAGACGGAATCCACAGAGTGACAACTCAAAAAAACAAAGACATGCGTAAAAACAACCAAATAGGCTAACAAGCTTGATCAATGAAATTATAGATCACAAGAGAACTTCGTTCCCGTTGAAAACGTACTTGATGATTAACACTGAAACAATTTGTTTAGAATTTCAATACCAGAGAATTCAGTATATAAGGTTACACACAGGAGAAAGTTGGAGAGAATTTTATTCTCTCAAACCACCCCAGCAAGAACAATTTAAAGGTGAAAGGGCATAACCCTTTGGCTTTTTATCCACCATCCTATACAATCCAATGGATCCAAATTCCCTTCTTTCTTTCCTTTAAATAAAAAATTAAACAATAAAGCAAAAGTAATAAAGTAGAGAAATAAAAAGAGCCGCACCAGTGTTTGTGGCAATCAAAATGAATCTTTGAATTCTGTCTTTCAATGAGTTGTAACCTTCGATCTCTTCTTCGCCTCGCTGTAAAGCACCACTCCCATAATCGTAACAGCAAATCCAGTCATACCCATCACAGTCACCGGATTCCTAAAGATCAGCACGGAGACAACAGCAGCCACCGCAGCCTTGGCATTGCCAAGAACTTGCAGAGTGAGGGCACTAGTGTGCTTAGTGACCAAGAAATTCGTCAAATTCACCAAATACGCGACCGTTGCATTCCCAAGCAACAAGAAAATGATAAATGGATCTCCTCTAGCTTTCTCTAGCGTAACCGAGGCCACATTCCCTTCAATGTAAAGGGTAAATGGCAACAAAATCAAAGCAGCCATAGGTGCCATATATAACAACAAATTCATAGAATGCAATTTCTCAGCTTCTGATGTCAACAAAATCCCTTGAACCACAGACTTCAAAGCTCGACCAGCAGTAGATCCAACACAAACCAAGAAACCAAACAAATGAAACAATGGCTCACTATTACTA
>CAODLS010320609.1:0-14344 GCA_948243855.1 Flueggea neowawraea
TTATGTTATGTTAGTTGCTCCACACTGGGTAGTGGGTATGGACTTACAATTGTTAAACAAATGTTTAACGGTTTTATTTAAATTATTTGTTTATTATTTTGTTATTACGAATATATTTTAATTATATATTCGAGAATATTATTTTTGAATAATATCTCTGCTAAATTGTTTAATACGGTAAACAAGCAGATTAAAAATATGAATTTGGGTAGTTTTCTGTTCTCTGAGGCTTGTGCGAGATGGGTCGGGCTTCCACAGACGGTTCGCCTCGTACACCGGTCGCGGTCCCTGGAATGGGTCGTGACATATAATTTGAAGAAATATTTAATAATTAATTACTAATGAAATCTATTTAATTAAAAAGCAAAAAATATAGACCAAAACTTAAAATAAATTAGCAAAAAAAGTCGCCCAATTTAGATAAAACCTTTAATCCACTTTTTATTTTGAATGTTAATAATAATAATAATTTTTTATTTTGAATACAAAATTTTATGGTTTGCACTAATTATTTTTTAAGAAATTCTAATTATAGCTAAATATAGAGACCAAAATAATTGTATCTATAATCAAAGAAAGCGTAAAATTTAATGTATTATTAGTAAAGAATTTTTTTTTGCATATATGACTATACCCATGTACTAAATCAATCAGAATATAATATATAGATAATTAGACTCATTCTAACGTAGTCTGAGAATTTGTTGTAAGAATTTTGATTAGTATGATATATAAACGGATCATATACCAACTGTAAATAAGAAATTTTCTAATAAATAATAAGAATATTAAAAGTTGTTTACGTAATTTTGATTTATTTTCTTAATTTACTATATCATAAATAAAAAATGGACTATAAATTTGTGAAGGATGGAATATTTTTTAGGTTTACTCACTAATTTCTTAAAAATATGTAAAATTCTAAATAAAAAATTAAATTATATGTGTAGCAGCAATTTAAAGAGAGTGACTAAATATTTGACAACTAATTGTGAAGCATTAAAATTGAAAAGAGGAAAGCCGACCGTTACATTGGCGAAGCCTTCAACCCCACCACCCTCCACGTTTCATCTCACCTGTCTCTTCCTGCCTTTTACAGCACCCTCTCCAGGCACTAACTGACACTCTCACTCACTTTCACACGCTCTCCACTCCTCCATGCCCTTCTCTTCATTCTTCACCTCCAATCTTCGGCAACCACTTGAGTAACTCTGACTCAGGTGACTCAAAGAGTTGCTGAATAAATCTGGACCGCATATTCAAAGTGAAAGATTTGAGCCATTGGATTGAGAAATTGCTAAAATGAGATTGATCACATGGTAGAAGAACTATGGAATTTATAACCAGATCTGAGACTCAACTTTAAAAACAAATGATCTGAGCCATTGGTTAGTATTTGTTTTTTTGTGAACCGTTAGATTTCCCACTTATGTGTGAACTAATTTATATGCCATATGTACCAGGTTTTGTTTGAAAGAATTATTTTGCCTAAATTATTTTTTCATATTAGTTAATTTTATTTCTTAATATTAATTGGCATATTAATTTTTTTATGAATATTAAAGACTACAACAAAATTTATTTTAATTAAAAAATATGTAAAACTTAAAAAAATTATATATGAAATAAATAGTGATATTATGCAATAAGGATGCCACATGTTAAAATTATAAAATGCTAAATGTTGACTTTTTTCTTCAAAAATTCTTATTATACTTTTTTGTATGTAAGTTGAAGAACTTGATGTTGTATAATCTATTGTAGATAATATTATGTTTATTTAACATAAATTATGCTTTTGTTAAAACAAATCCATAAATTTAGCATATGTAATTTTAGTTGTAAAAGAATTGACAAATCAAATAGACAATTTGCACTCATCTTAATGAAAATTGCAAAAAAATACAATCCGGTGGGGCAGTGACTGAATTCATCATTTATAAGTAAACAATAATTTAATTTGTTAAATTAACTATTATATTAACTGAGCAATTGAAACTAATAATGACCAAAATTAAATAGAAAGTCAAAATAGATAACTACTCAGAAGTTTTATGATACATGATAATATTGAAGAATTATAAGAAAATCCAAAATGATATATGAAAATTTATGAAGAAAGTCTTAATTGAAGAAAATATTTGAATAGTACAGTAAGGGCAACGAGTGGACCAATATTTGTGAGGTATGTTATTACGTAATGGATATACTTTGTGTTGTATTTACTTTGTCTATAAATACAACTTTATGTCTTTTTTATATTTTGTCACTTTTTATACAAAAAATACATATTTATGAAAATAAATGATTTATTATGTACAAAAAGTGACATATTTATAAAGTGACTGATTGAACCTCTAAATGTAATTTTTTTGATTTATTTTGTTATGTACTTATCACTTTATGTCATTCTTATATTTCGTCACTTTTTACACAAAAAGTAACATATTTATGAAAATAAATGACATATGAATGAAAAAAGTGTCATATTTATAAAATGACAGGAAAAACTTTCAAATGTAATTTTTTTGATTTATTTTGTTACTTTCTTGTTGCTTTATGTCATTTTATATTTTTTCACATTTAATTAAAGAACGAGACATATTTGTGAAAAATTATGACATATTATATACAAAAAGTGACATATTTATAAAGTGGTAGAAAAAATCTTTATATGTAACTTTTTTAATTTTTTTGTTAATTTTTTGTCACTTTATGACATTTTATATTTTGTTACTTTTTATAAAAATAGTAATATATTTATGAGAAATAATGACATATTATGTACAAAAATTGGCATATTTACAAAGTGATAGAAACGATCTTTAAATGTAACTTTTTAAATTTTTTTATTACTTTTTTGTAACTTTATTACATTTTATATTTTGTCAATTTTTAGTAAAAAAGTGATATATTGATAAGAATGAAAGACATATTATGTACAAGAAGTTACATATTTATAAAGTGATAGAAAAAACCTCCAAATATAACTTTTTTAAATTTTTTGTTATTTTTTTGTCACTTTATTACATTTTATATTTTATCAATTTTTATTAAAAAAGTAACATATTGATGAGAACAAAAGACATATTATGTACAAAAATTCACATATTTATAAAGTAACAAAAAAAACCTCTAAATGTAACTTTTTTTATTTTTTTATTACTTTTTTGTCCCTTTATTACATTTTATATTTTATCACTTTTATTGAAAAAATGACATATTTATGAGAAATAATGACATATTATGTATAAAAAATCACATATTTATAAAGTGACAGAAAAAACCTCTAAATGTAACTTTTTTAATTTTTTTGTTACTTTTTTGCCACTTTATTATATTTTATATTTTTTCAATTTTTATTAAAAAAGTGACATATTGATGAGAACAAAAGACATATTATGTATAAAAAGTCACATATTTATAAAATGACAAAAAAAACTTCTAAATGTAAAATTTTTTTGTTACTTTTTTGTCACATTATTACATTTTATATTTTTTCACTTTTTATAAAAAAGTGACATATTTATGAAAACGAATTGATATATTATATACAAAAAGTGACATATTTTTAAAGTGACAAAAAAACTCCAAATGTAATTTTTTGAATTGTTTTGTAACTTTTATGTGACTTTATGTCATTTTTATTTTTTGTCACTTTTTATACAATAAGTGACTTATTTATGAGATATAATGACATATTATATACTAAATGTGATATATTTATAAAGTGATAGAAACAACCTTAAAATGTAACTATTTTGAATATGTTTGTAATTTTTTTTGTTCTTTTATGTCATTTTTATATTTTGTCATTTTTTTATAAAAAAAATTACATATTTATGAGAATGAATAGTATATTATATATAAAAAGTGTCATATATAAAAATGACAAATAAAAAAAAATATAACTTAATTATAAGTTTTTGTGTTTTTTTAGTACTTATATTTTATTTCAAAATTTATCACTTTTCTTCCCTAAAGGAACATATTGTTAGAATTAAATGACATTTTGTGCACAGAAAGTGATATTTTTTTAAAGTGACGGAGAATACAAGTATACATATGTTAGAAGGAAAAAAAATGTATGTTGCTTATATTCTTTGTATTTTTATTGTAGTTGTATGTGAATTTAGAAATTGTTACACATTTTTGTTTTGCATATTACTTTCACTTGTTACTTATTTTAATATTTTTGCAACTTAGATATTTTTTACTTTAAGGAATCATTAACGATATAATGTCATATTTTACTAATATATATACAATCACGCATGGCATTTTCTCTAAGGTAAATTGGATAAAATATTTTATTTAAAAAAACGTGATAGATATGTGAATCCTAATTAGACTATTCATATTCCATTAAAAAGCTCATAAGTAATTACTAATAATTAGTCAGACTTATTAGTTGAACCCATAACTAATATTGGAATTTCATCCATTAACGTTATTTAGGAACTCAATTTTCCAACAATTTTGACTTTCCAACAATTATGATAATAGCAATGTAATTTCAATAAATGATACATAAATAAAAAAATCCTATTAGTAGCAATTTCTTGGATTTGCTTTTTACTTAACCCGATTTATTTTTCAATAATAACTTGAATTTGCTTTCACAAATTAAAATAAAATGAAAATAAATTAAAATTCAATGTTGTAAAATTAAACTTAGAAAAATTTTATTAAGATAACAATTAATAATTTTTAACTATTTAATAATAAAATTCTTTGAAATTTATTTATTCATTAAAACTCCAAATTATGTCTACAATCACTTGTTGGTTTATTAGCTCATTTAAAAATGAATTAAAATTGAATCAAAAGGTGATTCTGTATTAATATGAAATTAATGTAATAGAAATACAAGAAAATTACCAATCTGTTAAAAACTCAATTTAATCCATAGTACAACAACTAATAGATAATGACTTTGAAAAAAAAAATTCTCATGTAGATATTTCCAGACTAAAACACGAATCGACCTAATTCCTGTACAAGCAAAATACACACATAATAAAAGTAATAATATAGTTAAAATGCACAAAGTAAAATACATCAGCAGCTTAAATCTCGTCACTGAAACACAATTCCACCTAATCGACAAAAAAAGCATGTTTTATGGTTATGTGCAGAGAGGAAGCCACTTAGAACACCTGAAGAACAAAAACAATATTTATAGTAATCACAATTAAATACCAGGTTTACAAATAAATTAGCTGCATTATTTTGATTATTTATAAGGAGAAACATAAACTGAAACATTAATCCAGTCTAATTACTAATAACATTAAAAATTCTAACAAGCAAAAAGAACACTGAACAGCTTTTAAGTTAAATAAAACTGTTCAATCAATTGAACTCAGTCAGTCATGAGAGAATCTAGGACTGCTAAGTTGAATGATAGCATACTATCTGATCAAAAATCCCATTAGAAGTAGAAGCAGATATCAAGGTAATGAATTACAGATTATTTAGTAAAATAAGGAACATTTGGCACTAATTACAGATTAGATGAGAGAAAGGTAAATCAGTGGAATTAACCCAAGCACCAAAACGGTACACCCCTATTTTTACGTTATTAAGATATTCCAGTTGTTGCCACTAATGGAATTTCTTTTTCCAGATTACACTTTTAGTAATTGAATGTAATAAAAGGAGAAAGTAATGAATATTGATTACCTGCAAGGGCTACTCCTTGATGCAACACCAAGCAACAAAGCAAACACTCCATTTTGGTAAACATATTCAATTAGTGCTTTGGCAACATCAGGATCCTCTAGTATGATGGACTCAAATTGCACCTAGAAAATAATACTGGCCAATGAATCTAGAAAATTTAAACATTTAAAATTTCTAAAACAAGCCATGCCCTTTTTATTTACATGAGTTATCCAAACAACGAACGTGCAACCTTGAATTAAAAACGTGCAACAAACTGAAAATTCACACAAACTCAGTTCTTGCAATAAAAAAAACTCCTAAGAATAGGTTTTTTCCCTTTTGCCAGAACTCAATATTGTTATGTCACAAAAAATGCAGAAACAGAACACAATATGCATATAAGCCAAAAGCCTGAGCAAATGTATGGCAACAGCTTATAAAAATTGTAATAAATAATCAATTTACAATTGAACTCGGATCAATATTATACAGAAACAGAGTTTGTGAGAATTTTCAGATAAAAGAGGAGACAAGATAAATGAGATAAGAAACTACATGCCTACTGCAAATAGCAGCTGCTATTTCAAGATCCCCAGCGGTCTCTGTCAGTGTTACTCTGCTAACCACATTTAGAAAAACATCCTAGAAAAGAGGGCAATGAGAATAGAACATTACCAACTACCTTTTTAAAGAATAAATTTAATCCATTTAAGTGTATACAGGTTAAGTATCAAGTTGTTTTTGAATGATTTCTTTAAGTTTGAATTAAGATGGAAAATGCATCCATGAGCTATTTGCATATCTCAATTTCAGAAGAGAGTACAAATTTTTAGAAACAAATGTGGGATTCCAAAGCATATTTTTAGAAAACATGGAAGTACACCACAAACCAAGCACCAGCAGTGAGGAAAATAAAATAATTATGAGGAAAAAAGAAAAGAAAAAAAAAGCAGAGTAAAAAAACTAGATACCTCCACAGCAATTTCACATATATCGTCATCTAACAAACAAAGGAGTTTCATTATCAACAAAATCTTGTAAAAGTAACAAGAAAACCAGCTTAGATAGCATATATTGGTTTAAGAAAAATCAAACTGAAAAAAAAAATCCACAAAAACACTCGACTTCAAAGTTAACATATTTGCCAACCATGTAATGAATCCTCAATTAAACAAGGGGACAAAGAGGACAAAAAAAAGGAAGAAGAAAATAAGTGACAGAGACGAAGAAAGATCCTTAGTAGCCTGGATGGTAATGTCTACAAGGCTTCAGTTCCGACAGTATATTTCCATAAACCAATCACCTGAAAAACCATATTCTAATTTTCCTCACTTGTGAATTGAAGCATACGTTAATTTAATATTCACAAGGCTAGCAAATTTTCTGCAATTCTGTGTTCCCATAAAATTTTCTTAAACTTTGTTAGAATTTTCCACCCATTACATAAACTTTTAACAAAGCAAAATTCTCTAGAGATTTGAAATCTGGAGAAAATTTTCTGCTGAACTACTTGAAGACGAAGAGATCCCCTACGTAACACAACACCTGCAGTGAAAACAAAACAAGAACAAGCTACTTTCTGCAGGAATGTTACTGGCATTAAGAATAGTGCTTGGGTATATTATAGGCTACACAAATAAAAGAATTTCAGCTATAAGATAACAAAGAAACGAGTTTATACACATCCAATTAACCCTGTCCAAAAATACAAATAAGAAAACAAAAAATAGAGGACAAGGCAACTAACCATTGCAGTTCCATAAAGAGAACCGAAAGGAATTAAATTGTTGACATCCACAGATTGCAATGGTGGACGAGGGACCATCAGCATCCTCAACACTGACATCAATGAATCCTGCGATAACAACAAGCATAAACAAATTGATTCCAATCATATATATTTCAGTGCAAAGAAAAATAAGAACTGCAAATAAAAGAGAGAACCTGCCTCTGGACCTTCCAACTGCACAATAACATTATAGCTTGCATCATGCACGATGGCTCCCGTGTTGAACCATTTCAACAAAGGCCTATAACCCTTTCCTCTGCACCACAAAACACAAACACATAAATAAAGTTCTACCAAGAAGCATGAAGCCAATAATAACTTCAGCATTACTTTCCCTACAAACCTAGAGGAATGTGGAAACGCCACAGTTTCGTCAATCGTCATCGTAAACCGCTTGGCGTGCCAAACATGCGTTCTCAGTCTCTTCGTACCATCACCCGAATAACTGAAACCACTCAGGCAATTCCCCTTAAGTTAGATTGCATTTCAACTTCCAAAAATTATTAGACGTCAATTTATAAATTCCATTGAAAAATTAAACCAAACAGGCTCTTCACCATGACCAAACGAAAGAATGCAAACTTTACCCATTTCAAAACATTGAATTAAATAAAAAAAAAGACAACAAAACAAATTGCATAAAAAATTCGTCAGTTACAGAATCAGAAACATTACGTTTTCTTTAGAATTCCTTCTCTGCATATATTGCTCTTGAAGTGGGAATCTTGATTGTGATTTAGAATTAATAGATCTTGCATCCATTATGTTATATACAAAAAAAAAAACAAACAATACACAGATATGTATGATAGTAAAAAAAGATCATATATGAATCTAAGACCTGCAAACAAAGGTTAGAAACAAGAATTACTAAGAAAAATAAAAGGAGAAGTTTGTGAGAGAGAGAGATGTTGATAGAGAATAATGCGATGACAATGAGTTCACGAGTTGAGATAGCGAGTTTATTTACTGATTGGATTGGGCAATTAGGGTTTTTGGTTGCTCTGTTTCTTTCGATAAGGTCAGGAGCATCGCCAGGACGCATCTTGTTCTTAAAACATACCATCGATGAATCAAAACACAAAAAAACAGAATCGTAATCCAAAAAACTTCAGATCTAAAGAAACCCAAATAGAAAAACCAAAGAAATGAACCGACCTTGGTTAAATCGCCAGAAATGAGGTGCCGTACCAAAAAATGTCACAGGACGGATCGAGAGGCCGATTGGAGGGAGAGCGGCGACCCGCGAATTGGACAGAGCGCGGCGCAACTAGGGATCACAGATGAATGCATGACTTTTATTTGGGTTGGGATGTTCAAGTGTGTGCAAGTCTATCATAAGTTTTTTCTAATCAATGGACAAAATTTAATATACAGATCTAATAGTTCAAATTAATTGGAATAAAACCTGGTTGTTCAGAATCACCCAAGTAGCTACCCCAATCTTCCTCTTTATATAACTCTCTCTCTCTCCTCCCAATTCTCAGCCCACTGAGTTGTGAATTTTCATGTCACACCAACATGAAGGTGTTGCCGGCCATGCTCAGTTGGTTAAGGTTCCGGTCTCAGTTTGAAGCCAGAGGATACAACATTAGCTGCGGCGAATGTTGTTACGGCAATGATGTTACCATTACTAACCCCACGCCTCCCCCTTGGAGTGCCACGTCTGCACCCAAGAGGGCGTCCCCGTCTTCCACTCCACCACATGCGACAAGGCCCGCCAACCCAGCTGGCACTCCTCCGCCGGCTCCTCCCTCACTCTGCCGGACCCCAATTTCCACCCCGCTCGGCCTAGAACGTCCTGCACTGGACCCTTCGGGTCGGTTTTAGACCCGAGGAGCAAGTGGGTGAAGGAGTGGAACAAAGTCGTGCTGTTGACACGTGGCGTGGCACTGGCCGTGGATCCACTGTTCTTCTACGCGCTGTCACTGTCCTTGGGGAAAGGAGGAGCGCCGTGCTTGGACGTGGACAGCACGGTGGCGGCCATGATGACGGTAGCCCGCAGGTGCGTGGACGCAGTACAGGTCTGGCACGTGTGGGTGCAGTTGAGGATGGCTTACGTGTCGAGGGAGTCGTTGGTGGTGGGGTGTGGGAAGTTGGTGTGAGTGCACGCGCCGTCGCGAGGCACTACGTGAGGTCGATGAAGGGATTCTGGTTGGACGTTTTTGGAATCCTCCCGGTTCCCCAGGTTGGTTTGGTTTTGTTTCTGTTCGTGCCAATTCTGGTTCTATTCGGGGTGTCATCTGAATGCAGCAAATGTGCTTTTGGGTAGTTTGGTTAATTGTTTGGGTTTACATGGAAAACCGGGCTTCGGCTCGTAAGTGAGAAAACTTGTTTCGTTTAGAAAAAAAAACCTTCTTGTTTCAAAAGAAAAAATAGAGCTGTTTAATTTAGATAATTTTTTATTATTTTTTAAAAATTTAGAAAATAGAGATGAAAAAAATAAAAAAAATTATCAAAAAATTAATCTTTTATGTAAAAATTTTTTACATTTAATTTCTATCCAAAACACTCACCTTCTCTTCTCTCTTACTTTCTATAAAACCTTGCTTTCAATTTTTTCAAAAGAATATATTTTTTAAATATTTGTAGTTTCTAAAAAATACAAACAAAATAAAAAACAAAAAATAAAAAAACTTTTTTTTCCAAACTAAATATAGCTTAATTTTTTTTTCCAAAAAATAATTTCTCCTCTTTCTTTTGGTGGATAATTATAAAAACTTCGTTTGTTTTTAACCGAAACATATGTGTGATCATTCTGAAAATGTATGTGCAGTGAGTAATAGTGTAATATGAAATTTAAATTGAGTTCAGTATATTGAGCTTGTTCAAATTTTATTTGTCAAAACGGCAGAAATTGAATATCAGAAAAGCAGAAAAAAATCGATTTAATTTTGGTGGATATAAAAGAAGAATTTGAATATCAGAAAATATGAAAAAAGATGCAATTTTTTCATTAATGGATAACAATTTTCTTTTAAGGAACATGAATGTTGGGTATGCAGAAGCATATGATCTCTATTCTCTACTAATTTTTTTTAACAATTTTCTTTACACTCTGTATATTTTCCTTTATAATCTCTTCTTCAGTTTAAGAGGAAAAAGCATGAGCGACCAGGTTAATGGCGATTTTACTAACACAACAGATTTTTTAATTCTGTGAATTCCCCATTTTTTGTTTTCTTCAGCAGAGTTAAGATATACAGGCAATATTTTCATTCTGTAACAATTCTAAGTGAACTTATATGTGTTTATTTACAGGCAATATTTTGGCTGTTAGTGCCAAAATTGATAAAAGAAGAGAAGATTAAGGTGGTATTAACGGTACTATTAATATTCTTCTTGTTCCAATTTCTCCCTAAGGTCTACCACAGCTTCTGCTTGATGAGCAGAATGCGCAAGGTCACTGGATACATCTTTGGCACTATTTGGTGGGGTTTTGGCCTTAATCTCATTGCCTACCTTATTGCCTCACATGTTAGTACATTTTCACTCTCGAGACGAGATGATAAATTTATTGAAACCACTTCGGGATTAAAGCATTAACGGCTAATGTAAGTAAATTTTTCTGCTTGCAGGCTACGGGAGGATGTTGGTATGTACTAGCAGTACAACGCGTGGTGTCATGCCTGAAGCAGCAGTGTGAAAGAACTGGCAATTGTGTGCTTTCTATGTCATGCTCAAAAGATGTTTGCTATCAGTTCATGTATCCAGCTGAAGATAAATTTGGAAACCTTTGTGGTACCAACTCTACCATAATGGCAAAACCAATGTGCCTGGATGATGAAGGGTCATTCAATTACGGGATCTATTCGCCGGCTCTCCTTGTTGTTTCCAGCAATTCTCCTGCTGTTAAGATCCTTTATCCCATATTCTGGGGATTGCTGAACCTGAGGTAATCTGCCAGTCACTAAATTTTTACTTTTTAGAACATTTATTTTTTAATATAAATTCTTAGAACTTTATTTAATGCACTGATACTATTATGTGCTTCAGGTTGAGAAATCTCAATGTGTACTTTAAAACCCTGTCATTGGATTTTCAATATTGACTCATATATTGCCCAGATTGTTAATTCGACTTTGAAAAAGATTGTCAAGAATACAAAGATGGGAACTGGCTAGTTAATGATAAGTTTTCTGTTGTTTTTGACAAGTTAAGTTTTTCTGTCGTTATGCTCTGATCTTGCTTGCATTGACAGCAGTATTTTCTTTCTTTTGAAATGGCATTGACAGCACTTTCGGAAATGAGCTAGCTCCAAAGAGTGATTTGACAGAAGTACTCTTCAGTATATCTATTGTGTTGCGTGGCTTGAGTCTCTTCACTTTATTGATTGGCAATATCCAGGTGATTACTGAAATTCTTTTCTCTGTTCTTTGCTCTTTCATGAATATCGAAATCAGTCTGAATAAGAAATTTCACGAATATTTGACAGGTGTTTCTGCATGTGGTAATGGCAAAGAAGAAAAAGATGCAGCTACGACGTCAAGATATTGAATGGCGGATGAGGAGAAGACAGTTGCCATCTGGTCTTCGACAAAGAGTACGCCATTTTGAACGCCAAAGATGGATAATTACAGGAGGAGAAGGTGACTTGGGATGGATTGAAGAATTGCCTGAAGGACTTAGAAGAGACATTAAACATTATCTTTGCCTAGACCTTATAAAAAAGGTAAGAGGATTCAACTACCTCGTTGTGTCCCTGCACATCAAAAGAATGAGTTCCACGGGAATATTCGACTTTGTAGATGATAATTTAAATATGTCATACATTATTCAGTTATCTTTTACAGTGTTATTCTTGTATTATTTTCCAAAAAAAAAAGGAAATTTTAGCACTATAACAACTCGGAAGGTTGCTATTACTAGTCTCACACTGCTTGATCATTTCAAATTCTGTTTTTAGGTACCAATGTTTCACAATATGGATGATCTCATTTTGGATAATATTTGTGACCGCGTCAAGCCTCTTATTTTCTCCAATGACGAAAAGGTACAAAACTATATATAGTTTAAATGAATTTTCTTTGCTTCTGATGAAATCAAATTTATCTGCTGAAAATTTCAATGTCTTCTGGTAACAGATAATCAGAGAAGGTGACCCTGTGCAAACAATAGTTTTTATTGTGCGGGGTCACGTCAAACGCAGCCAAAGCCTAAGCAAAGGCATGGTAGCTACAAGTTTCCTCGAGCCAGGAGGCTTTCTAGGCGACGAGCTGCTCTCCTGGGGTCTCCGTCGTCCATTCATGGACCGCCTTCCATCCTCATCAGCCACATTTGTCTGCGTCAAAGCAACTGAGGCGTTTCGTCTGGATGCGCAAAATCTCCGATACATCACTGAGCGTTTCAGGTACAGATTTGGCAATGAGAGGCTTAAACGAACTATGAGATATTACTCATCAAATTGGCGAACATGGGCAGCTGTGAACATACAATTTGCCTGGCGAAAATACAGGACGAGGACTACTGGTTCTGTGGTTCCTGCAACTGTAAAAGGAGACGTTGAAAAAAGGCTCAGGCACTATGCTGTAATGTTCATGTCAATTAGACCCCATGACCATCTTGAGTGAATGCAAGTTTCGTGCTTTTAATTGTTCATTTTTTTTTTCTTGTTCGGTTTGCCATAGGATATTTGCAGGAAATGATCAACTTTTACATCAGAACTGGAAAATGTTTTGAGAGCCCTTGCTTTCTATCTTGTAACAAAAATGTGACAAAATGAAAGAGGTTAAGTAATTTCAAGGTGCGAGAATTTATATGTGAGCTAAATGTAAACTGAAATAAGGAAGGAGAGACTGTCCCCCTTTTTTGCTGGTTTCGTTGGAATAGTGGAATTAGACCTTTTGGGTCTGCTTTCTGTTCGTCCTTCGCTAGATCTTGTACATATGGGTATGGTTTCTAGTGTTTGGTTCATGGATTGTTGGTTTTTTGGTTGATGTTGGTGGGTCACCGTTGTTCTCCGATTTGGAGCTATTGCTAGCCAAGGGTGCGGTCATGTTTCCACTTGTTTTTGCAAGGAAAACTAGTTGCTGGCGTCTTCAGATTGAGGTTCAGCTAGGCATTTTCAGGCGTTCCCCTGGTTGGTCGGAGGAGAACCACCGAACATTGGTTGGTGGGTGCAACTTCGAATCTTTCTTTGGTGTTTGGCGCTGGTGTTGATTTCGTTTGTTGGTTGTGGATGCATCGACGCCTGCGACAGATGGTGGAAGGGGGTTTCAGAGGTGAATTCTACAGTCTGCTAAATACCCGTCTCAATGAGACAAATCGTGTTAGACCATTAGATTAAAAGACATCAATCTGAGCCATTCATTATATTTACTATAGGAGCACAAGGGAGCACATCAATGAGGAGCACAAAATAAAAGAAACTGTCAGATTAGGAAATAAAACCTTATGTTTGGGTATCTGTCATTGTCGACACTTTCCCAAATTGAGTTCTTCTAACCCTAAATTTGCTCACTCTCTCTAATTCACAACCCTTCTTCCCTGATCACTCAGTAGTTGCTCAGTCTCTCCTTGCTCAGTCATCTCTCTTTGCTCAGTCGTTTATCTCTTGACGGAAGGAGATAGGTATTCCACATTTGTTTTCGTTTTTACTCCACTCACTGTTTCACTTCTCTCTCTATGCCCGGTGCTCGCTCTCGATGATGTCGATGTCAAGCTTAGATTCTGTTTGTTTTCTGTTCTTCACGAGCTTATATTTTTTTTCTTTACTTTTGTGGTGAGTTTTTTATCTGAAATTTTCTTGCTTTATGTTGACAATGCGATTGAAGTGTTGAAATGTTGTTGAACAAAAAAAGTTGTGCTTTTGAAGTGTACTTCCAAATAGCAGTAAAAGTGTCTGGGCTTTTTGTTGACACCGTCCTTTTGTCAGACGCATAGACCAGA
>CAODLS010320682.1:0-12800 GCA_948243855.1 Flueggea neowawraea
GGTTATGTTGATTGTGCAAGTAGCTTTGATACAAATGTTGGAATTCGTAACTAAATATGACATTCATATAATGGATAATGCAACATAAATAACAAAAAAATTTATTCTAGAATTCCACCAAGGATCTATGCACATCAAAATAAACGATTAGGGTTAGGGTTTACCCAATACTTATCCTACAAGAATAAGAATTCCTTATTAGGCCTCCTTCACAAATTCGGCACACTCCTAAAAAATAGGTGGAGGAATTCGGCCATAAACCCTAATTTGGGGTGTGTGTACCGAATTTTCTATATCCCTTTTAGGGTTTCCTTCTCCTTGTCATAGAATAATAAAATATCCTAAAAAATAGGTGTAAGGCCAAAATTTTACCTAGGGTTTATTAATGTTATTGAGCTATTAATTACACGATACATTATCACTAAATAAACTACTTCTTAATTAATCTACATGGGCTCAAATTATGTCACACATAATTTATACCCAAAACATTATAAGAAGTAATTAATATTAAAAGCCCATTACATTAATGTATAATATCTCATATTATATTTATGATCTAAATCATAAAACTCTAAATTATTAATGATTAATCAAATTAATCATACTAATAATTTAACTACCATGAGAGAGAATATTTGTAACCAATCCAAATCATTCTTGTGTGTGACCCAATAGGCCCACTCGAATTTGGCAATGGGTCTCGTCCCAAAACACTTGGGCCCAAAGTCCATAAGCGGTATCTAGTAATCCATTATGGCAACCGAAAATCGAGTGGCATCGGTGATCCAAGTTAACCTTTCACTGTTTGATGTTTAGTCATTTTGTCTCACGATATCTATATTAAGCATAAGACACGGTCACATATCAACCTTATATTGCTTAATGCGTTTCTTGATCCCAAGTAGATTGATATACAAATGACATTGATAAACCCTTTTATCAATTCATTTGAGTATGCATACATTCCATCAATTCTACGCATCAAGTGGCCTAGAGATATCACTCTTCATAAGAAGAACAAATCCATCACTCTCATTATCACTCATCTACAAGATTCATGACATATCCAATCATAGTCTTTATTGTTACCCTGTTATGGATAACGTTTGACTAAGTCAAAACATGTGATTCCTCATGTAGGAGTCGATAGTGAGTTTCAGTCAGATGACTCAAACATCACCACTGTATGAAAACTACTTGTGGCATTAATCCATGAAGTGCGTTCATAGTGGACCAACCCAATAGATGTTCCCTAATATGTATCCATGTTCTAAGTGATATCTCATATCCATAATCAGTAAAACGTGATTATCCTCTTGGCAACATACTAACCTTAGTTTGTCATCATTCCTATGATAACAATTGATTAGGGACTTTTAGAATAATATTCTTTTTACCTTATGGTTTTACTATCCAGTCACATATTTGATGACATAAGAAAGAATAACCTATTCATGAAAGTTTTATTGTCATAAATAATATAATATTTCATAGATATGAAATAAAATGCCTCTTTATTAAATAATAAATATAATGATAATGTATATCAATTATTGAACTAGGGCACAAAACTAACAGTGGTCGCCGCTCCGCCCACTGCAACACATGTTTGCCCTAAAGCTGTAGCCACCACCGTCACCGCTCCATCTCACGTCGAGGAGAAAAACGACTATAAATGAGATTGCATCAAGGGGAGAACATAGATCATCAAGAAATCAATATGAAACTAACGAGGAGAGAGATCGACGAGAGCAACAATGCAAAATCAGGATCAACTAGGAGAGAGAAATCGACAAGAAGATCTGTGACATTGAGAGAGAACCTGAAGAGAGAGAGCGAAAAGAGGAAAACAGAACAGTAGAGGAACCAACGGATGTTGACGAAAAACAAGATCGAGAGAGAAGAGGACCGATTGGAGAAAAGAGAGGAGAGGGTGAAGAGAGAGAGAAATGAAAATAGAAAATGACCGAGATATCTAATGAGAAATTGGTTTTTATTCAATTTTATCTGATAATTTTGAGTACATGTTTTATTTTTGTGGTATTTGTCAACACAAGATTCATGTATTCTTGTATCTTAATAAATACAAAATTAGTATTTCTAATTATGCAAATTTATTGTTTATTTAAGTCATGTGGCATAATTAACTCTATTTTTTTAGTGGAAATTACCCTAAAAATAAAGAGGAAATTACACCCCCTCTCATTTTTTTCTATTTTGATTTCAAATATGCAACATAAAACATAATAATATCCAACATAAAATATTATTATTTTTAGTTTCAATAATAACACAATATTTATACGTATTTTTTATTTTCTCTCTCTTCAAACTCCCCTCCCTCTCTCTCTTCCTCTCTCCTTATATGCCTTTCTCGGCAACGATGGGATATGAGTGGCGACGGCTAGGGTTTGTAAACCCTAAATACAACCCATGAAAGAGATGGAATTTTGTTAAATTTTTCACAAACCCTAAAAAAAATTAATAATTACAAAATCTGTCTCCAAATTAATAAACAAGCTTCAAATATTGAAATTAACCAAATTAAATCAACTAAAAAATTTTATAACTTATGTATCTTTATGTACAATTTACCAAAAAAAATAGTTGAAGCTTGAATGAACTCAAATTGGTACATAGTGTACACATTTTTGTAAACATTTGTTGCTTTGTTCTCGTTTTGTGCTCATTTGTACTCGGATTGTTCTCATTTTTCATTCATTTTTTATGCTTGTTTGTGCTCAATTTATTCTCGTTTTGTACTCATTTTTCGTATTTGTAAGACTGAGAACAATTTGTTCTCGTTATTTTGTATTCGTTTGTGCCCATTGTACTCGTATTGTACTCTTTTTTTTAAGCATTTGTTGGTGAAAGCATTTTTTTATCTTTTTGTACTCATTTTTTCTCAACAAGTCTTAAATAATTCGTATTCATTATGTGAGCATTTTTTGCGATGTACTCGTTTTGTACTCATCGTTTTTCCAAGTGATGAAGAAATAGTTAATCTTTTAAAACTCTGTTTTGATTTATACTTATTTTTGCTGGTGTTTATTCTCTAATTGTTCTCATTTTGTTGTTTGTACTCGTGTTGTTCTAATGTTTTACTCATTTTCACTAGTCAAAAGAATGTGATCAACACACGGTCAATTTTCTGATATGTGGTCAAAACGCGATCAAACTATGGTTTTTTATGAATATTTTATTTCGTGTTGTTATTTTTGACATGTTGTGGTATTTGTGAAAGTTGTTTTTTTTTGTTGTTGTATTTTTTGTATAGTTAACCCAAAAATAAATTACAATATTATAGGCGGTTTTAAAGTTATTTCAAATCAAAGTAACTATTTACATTTAAAATAATTATTAATTAATTTTGCATTAATAGACAAACTATCTTATCTGAAGAAATAAGTCACGTCCCTTGAATCTCTCTAACTGTAAACCTATTAGATGATTATTCTCTTAATTGAAAAAAAAAAACAAAAGCAACCAAAGATCTTTTTGCCAGGCCATTTTACATCACCTTGACCACATACCTCCATACCTGCAAGATCTGTGATTGTGTCCATGTCAAAGTAAACTGCGCCATCCATAAGGGTATGCCCCACAAGCTTCACCATAGTTGCACCGGTATGGAACGTTACCTCACCAAGCTTGTCGTTGGTGTCTAGATTAAGAAACAAGTGGCCAACAAGATTATCAAGAATAAAATGCACATTTGCATTAAGCATGTCCAGCCCTCAAGGTCGACCAAGTCGAGATTGCAAGTTCAATCGCTGCCAACAAACTTTGACGGCTAGCATTTCGCTTCCCTTGCCGATGTTGCTCTGCCATTCGTATGGTCATCCAAGAGGCCGCCGCTGCCGAAAGAAGAAAGGAGGGTGTTAGGGTCTTCCAGGTCTTTTTGGTTGTAAGCTTAAATTATTCTATTCTAATCATTGTTTGGTCGAAAGATTAACTTATTTCAATTGGTGTTTGGCTGTATGAGAAATTAATATGTGTGTGTATATATATATATAGAGAGAGAGAGAGATTTGTATGCGACCATATAAAGAGAGAGAGGGAGGATATTTGACATATATTAAATAAATATTGTGCATACTCATATTCGTTTGAGAATATTACTCACTATGTATAATGACAAAGAATACTGTGCAAGGATAGTCATACAATATTGAATAAATATTGTTCAAAAAACAAGTATGAGTATGCATATGATATTGGAATCATGTGTAATTTCAAAAGATAATATATTTTTTTCAAAGATATTCAAAGGATATTGACTAAATATTGTCAACTAAACGAATATGAGTACGTATAAGGTACTGAGAGAGAGACATTGATGAAAAACATATAAGTGGTTTAATAATTTGATTTTCTTGCATTATTATTAACGGTACATATATAAAAATTGATCAATAAAATATTGCGGTATTATATTTATTTGTGGTATATTACGTATACACGCTCATAAATAATATCCTGTAAATAATAAATCAATATGGACAAAATTACACAAATAAAATTAGAATTATTAATGTAAAAAAAATAAGCCATATATATATATATATTTGTCTTTTTATGTTTCCTACTTTTGTGGAGCAGTTTTTTTAATGTGTATTTAATTAGTTGAATGTTTCCTATTTTTTTCTCCAAACTTTTAGGGAGGTGCTTGATAATTAGTTGAATTTTCTCCTTAATTGTAGGATGTTTGAATCCTCATACTTATTGTTTAAAAAGGTCAATAAAATTGCAATATCATCAATAGTTGAAAGTGGTTATTTGTTGGGTCATATGTTGCAATTCGTTCTAAAACATGCGTACACGTGTTAAATTCCTTTTTTTTTTAAGTAAACTGAAATCCCATACCCATTTGAAAATCAACCTAACTAGCGATTAGTCCAATTTCGAAGTGGCACTTCTCATCCCTAACTTATCTGGGTTGAGTCCGAGGAGAAGAAGCGGATTATCTAGAGGGAATTACACAGTCCAACAACAAAAGTGATAAAAAACTTTGAATCGCACACGTCCAAGATATAAATTACAGGTCTTTTTTTCATATTTACATGTTTAAGGTCCTTTAAGTTTTAATATTTCGCGCATTATGTCCTTCAACTTTAAGTGACATGAGCACCTCTTCTTTATCTAGATGTATGAGGCCCACATATAAACTATTTATATTCTATTTTTTATTGTAATTTCTTTAAAAATATTTATTATGTGCTATTTTTTAATTGTTTTTAATTTTTATTTTAGTTATATATATATATATATATAAATAAAAGTGAATGCTTTATTTTGGACGACCGAGATCTACATTTTTTAGTTTTTAGTCTATTGTTATTTGGTTTTCTATAGTTTTTTTTATTAAATGTACTAAATATTTGTTATTTTTTGTTTTTCTAGTTTTGTTTTCAACCAAAAAAATCATGCTGTAAAAAAATGAAATAAAAAAAGAGATTTATTTGAAAAACAAAATAAAAACAATGTGTCATTTTTTGGTGGTTTAGTTTTAATTTTTTTTTCAAATTAAAAAAATGTCATATACAAAAAAGAAATGAAATCAAAATTGGGATTTCATTTAAAAAAACAAATTCAAAATAAAATAAAAAATCCATAATGAAAATAGAATATAACAACCTTTAAACAAAGGAAAAAAATAACAAAAAACAAACAAAACAAGATCTAAACAAAATATAAATATGGTAGTTATGTAAGTTTAAAAAAATTGTTATGAGTGTAATTTTAAAAAAAGAATTTGCAATTTAATTTTTGAGTCCTTGTAACTGTAATTTCAATTTTTTGGGAAAATCACACTTTTATATCAAAACAAAATACTAATTTTGAAAAATATTTCTAATTTTGAAAAATATTTTTCAAAAATACTAATTTTGAAAAATATCTTTCAAAAAATCATAGAAAAAGAAAACTCATTTGAAAAATGCCATATTTGAGAAAAATTGTGATATTTTTAGGAGAATTTGATTTTTCACAAAAAATGAATTAGAGTAAAAAAGTTATATAATTTTTTAGAAAGTTTCCAAATTTCTCCAAAATTTTCCAAAAAATGTCTTCAAAAATCTCAAAAAGGAGTTCACAATTTTTTTATAAGAAATTTGGTCTAATTCATAAAGTCTCCAAAGGTTTCTAAATCTTACAAAAAAAAATTATCAAAAAACTGATTCAACAAATTTTCTGTGTAATATTTTTTTAATTAAACTAAATTATTTATATATATTTATTTATGAATTTTAATTTGGTTTCCAAAAGTCTCTAAATGTCTATGAAGATCTCCAAATGTAATTATCCCTATACAAAATCAATCAAACTTAACAAAAATCAATCAAACTCAACAAAATCAACCGGCATACCATAAAAAAATTAATGCAATTCCATAAAAAACTACAATTTGAGAGACTAAAAAAATAAAAATACATACAACAAACCCTAACCACTACACAATAGCAACATCAAACCCTAGTCTAACATCAAATCGTCGCCACTAATCCAACAAGCCCTAGATCTATACTACCACCACCTCTAAGCCACATTCGCCGTCGACATCTGCCGCTCTCTCTTCACGTGTCGAACAAAAGAAAAGAAATCGATGAGACATTGAGACCAAAACAAACAGATCAAAAGGCAACGATGAGAGAGAGACAAGAGAAGAAAAGAAAGCAACGAAAAGTGAGAACCGAGGAGAAAGACCAATGAGAGCAACGAGGACAAAAGAGAACACAAGGAGGAGAAAGTGTGACAAGGACATAAGAGAACCTCAGGAGAGAGAGAGCGATGAGGAAATAGAAACCGATGAGTGCGACGAGAGAAGAAAAGAGAGTGGCAGAGGTTAGGAGAGAGAAAGAGAGCGATGATGGAGGAAGATTCAACACAGAAGAGGAGACAGGTGAGGAGAGAAAGTGGATGAGAGCAGCGGTTTCGTGAGCGGCTCGGGTTTTTTTTAGAGGAAGAGAGAAGACAATGGAGAGGAGAATGAGGGGAAGAGAGAAGGTCGAGACAGAAGAGTCGAGAGAAATGCGAAAAATTGTCTTTTATTTGATTTTATGTGGTATTTTTGAGACTTTGATTTTAAAAAATGGCATATGCAATGCTTAAAATTAAAAGTATATTATTTAACTAATTACAAAACTTTAGATTTTTTTTGTCAAAATCTGAATTTTATTTGAGACATGTGGCATAATTACCTCCATTTTTTTTAATCTGATTTTTTTAGTCTGACATGTGGCACTATTATTGAAAAGTTACAGCCATCATTCTTGTCCAGATACATAAGATGTAACAAAGGCTTAGGAAATTGAGAGCAGGTATAACTATCAACTACTCTTATGACTGTCTCTCCTTAGCAAGCCATTTAGCACACTGATTTGCTTCTCTAAATACATGTTTAATAGTAGTTTCCCATGGACGGTGCAGTAGGTTGTATACCTCCGGCCAGAAGAGGTTTTTGTGATTTCCTTTCCAGTCCCATGGGTTCATGACAAAATGAACAAGAAGAGCAGAGTTGGATTCAATAGAGATTTTGCCCCATCCTTGCTACCATGCCCAAACCAGACTGTGATATAAGGCCCAGACTTCAGCAAACCTGGTGGACCAGCTGGAACGGGTTAGTTGGCAATAAGGGCAGTAGCAAAGATTTAATTTTGGAAGTCTGTTCAATCTCCTACAGCCATGACAAAGCCAGAGAACAACTCGAGCAACAGTCCAATTTCGGTTCTCAAATGAGACGCAATCTTGTTACTCGGTTAGCTCATGAAGATTACAAGTTCAAGCTTAACGTTGATGCAACTTCAGTTTTCTGTTTAGGAAGTTTACGCAAATACCCCCAAAATAAAACAAATACTTTAAAAAAATACTGTTTCATTTTTTAGGTTGTAAAAATCCTTTAAAAAAACTAAAAGATATTTAAAAAAATTCTGTCAAAATTTATTTTAAACATATAAAAAAATAGGTTTGATAATTATTTTTGGCACAATTTTTTATTTTTTGCACTAGTAGTTCAACTTCTAAAAAATAATTGAGAAAAATATTAATTTTGTAATTTGTTGCAATTATGGCATAGGTTGGTGATTTAATTTGGATTAATTTTAATCACGGTCACTTTAAATTTATATTTATTACAGTATAATCACTAAATTTATATTTATTTCAAGAAGGTAATTAAAATTGATTTTTATTTTCAGATAATTACTGTAGTCGAATTTTAAAAGTTAATGGACCGAAAAATTGACTAGGCATACCACCGTCCGTTGAAATTGCCACGCGGAAGCCGACCCATTCTGCCACTGCCAGAACCCAAAATCCATGCTTCTTTTCTTCGAGTTGAAGCAAAGAGGGGCGGTAACAAATAACCGGTGACGAGGACGTGGAGAACTAAAAAATAATCAAATTCATCTCAAATTGGTGCCAATGGGATGGTCTGTTAGTTGCGTTCCAGTGACTCTAAACAACTTGAAACCCATATTGCAAGATCCAGTGATCATTTCTTTCCTTTTCTGTTTCGCAACTGCAAAGGTTCACGGCATAAAGAAACTAGTGTAGAGGGCTGTTTTTACAATGCTTCTGTTCTGTCGGCATGTTCTTACAGTGGCTATGTTGATAAAGGCATGGAGATTTTTAGATCTATGAAAGAGGTGTATGGGATTAACTCTAACAGAGAGCACTACTCTTGTGCAGTTGACATGTTGTCTCGTTGTGGGAGGATGATGGATGCTTATGAACTGATAAAAGGAATGCCAGTAGAAGTCTCAGATTCGATTGCAGGAGCATTCTTTAATGTTTGTATGATCTATGGAAGAAAAGACCTGGCAAACAAATGGCTAATGAGTTAGAGTGATTTTTAATTTTTGTTTTTTATTTTTCGGGCTGGGTGGGGTTGCGAGTTGGGTCGGGTCGGTTCTAAGAAAAATGGGTCGGTGCCATGTGGCAATTTTAAGTGACGTAGTATGCTAAGTTAGTTTTCCAGCCCAACGATTTTTAAAATCCGGCTATAGTGACCGTCTGAAAATAAAAATTAATTTTTTATGATTTTCTTAAAATAAATATGAAATTAGTGACTGTGTTGCAACAAATATAAATTTAGAATGACCATAAATAAAATTAATACTATTTTATCTCGCAAATATCATCAAATGATAACGTGACATGAAATATATAGCCTGGCACACTTTTTTGGTTTAAAAATGTGGCATAATCTACCCGAATACTTGATTAAATTTCGTAAATAAAGCTATAGAACAATAATTACAAAGTCAATATCGAGTTAATATATAACAATTTGAGAATAGAAATTGTGTAAGGCATAAAATTGCTAGTGTTATATCACCATTTAACGGTACTTTCGAACATAAACTTTAACATGTGCTACAATTACAATAAATTATAAATATAGTACAGTTTTTTGTTATTTTTAAAAAGTCAGGCTACAATTGCAAAGAGTAAAATTCATGCTAAAAATTATCATTTAACCTAAAAATGTATTAAAAATTTACCAAAAATATACCAAATATTTTATAAATAACAAAAAAACGTATTTTACTTAGGAGAACCAAAATTTAAAAATAAACTACTATAAAATGTCAAAGTTGGATAACTCAATTAATAAATATCCAAATTTAAAATATGAAAAATTTTCAAAAATTTTAAAGGATATAAAAATGTGTCTTCCCAATATGTCAAAAAAAATGTTTTCCAACATCGTGCTTTCTCAATATTTAGAACAACATGTTCAATCAAATTTATGACTTATAAAATTAATTTAGGTGAATTCTTCATCAAATTGAGATAAGTCATAGTGTAAATAAAATTATAACTATATGAAAAAATAACAATTTTTTTTTGTTTTGTACTTGTAGAGCTGAAAGCCTGAAACTAGTGGCAGGGTTAAAGGACAGTGCAGTCTTTCTAACTCAGAGTCCTGAAGTTGTTTCGCATGATATTTATTCAGTATTTTTATTATTATTTTATTAAAGTCTTCAGTTTCTAATCCCTTAGTTTTTTCATCAGTAATCCAAGGTCCTAGTAAGAGTCTCGCGAGACGCCTATTCAGCTTTCTACTAAACACAATTTAATTTTAATCCCCAACTTTTATCTACTACTTCATTTAATACTTTTTACCCTAAATTTATTAAAATAAAAAGTGTTCATTCAAATAAAAATAATCTATTAAAATAAAAATATTACATTAAAATAAAAAATACATTAAAATAAAGTTCATATTTTTTTAAAATAAAATAATAATACATGAAAATAAAATTTGGTATTATTCTTCACGATTGTTCCATAGATGTTCTACCAAATCTGCTCGGAGACGATAATATTTCTCACGATCACGAATATCGGTGAACTTTTGGATATACATTGCAAAGTCGGATTGGTCTACCTATGATGCATTCAAAACCTACGCCGAAAAATATCATCATTGTAAGTGAGATTTTCAGAAAAATAGTCATGAACTAACCGTTCTTGACCACCCATGCGGTCTCGGTTAATATAGCGTCTTGGTCTTTTTTCACGGCGCCGACTGGATGATTCATTATGTAGTATGGTTTGTTGTACTAATTTCAACATCTCTTCTTCGGCAGGATCATTCCAAATAGATTGCTTGAAATTCTTTCGAATTTTTTTGTACTCCTCGTCATCAGAAGAGGAGAAAATATTTGTAAGTGCAAATTATTCCATTGTTTTATTTTCGTTGTCTGAAAAATAATCGGGAAAATCGTTGAGATCCATTGAAAAAATATTTGGAGATAAATTTTAAGAGTTGAGAGAGTTTGAGGGAAAGAAATGAGTGTTTAAAGTGAAGAAATGATAGAAAAAAATATGTTTAGGAGGTTATTTGTAGGAAAATGGGTAAAACTAGCCATTAGAAATTAAAATGGTAATTTTTTAGCCTCTAACGGTACTCCAACGGTAATATTACTTTTAGAGAAAATCTAACAGTTAGATCAATCAGATCAAACGATTAAATTTAAATATTTTTTTAAAAAAATAAATGTCAGACGAAGGACTAGTGGACCCCACACCTGATATATGTAGTTCGTCCTTTTGCAGAAGGACGAGTTATCGGATCCTGTTCCTAACCCGTTACAACCCGCCTAAGATCAAAGAACCAAAACACTCCTTAAGTCGTATCTAACTCAGAAGCAACACAGAAGAAGAAACACGAGAAAGAGCAAAGAAATAAAATTTGTTTGGTGTTACTCTGAGCTCAACTATACACAAGCAACCATGGCTTCAACAACAGAGGCTGAAGAAGAAACAACACCAATCGTTCACATCCCAGAGCAATGGTCGGAGGCTGCCGACAGAATAGCGAGCGGCTCCACTAGTTCACCTCCTCCAATTGCCTTTGTTTGAGGCGCTAAAAACTCTGGCAAAACAACCTTCGCTCACCACCTCCTCAATGTCCTTATTCAGAGGTATGTATTTCGTCCCTTGATTACACAAAAAGTTTCTCAATTAATGTTTGCCTTGTTGGTTTTTGCTAGCTAATAACCGAGTTTCTACGAGAAGTAATGAACTTTTTTCGTCATGGATAAAAAAGAATTGAATTTGACTATTGGGTTTCTGTGTTTTGAGAACCGCATCATTACATGTTTGTAGTTGAACAAAGCCTTCATGTGTAATTGGGAAATTCAGTTAATACACCTTGAGCCACGTCTGTGACATTCTGGTGGCATTTGTTAAAAGCTGAATGCGTTCTTTGAATGCAGGAGAGTCCGTTTTCTGTGTGAATTATCTGCAATGCTTGGAGATAAACATAATTGGTATTGACTGGCGTACTGTGTTTGTAGATATAGAAAGGTTGGTTATTTGGATACAGATGTTGGGCAGTCTGAATTTACTGCCCTGGCTTCTTATCCCTAACTGTGGTTGACAAACAAATGTCAGGTATCTGTTTGTGGGTTTCTTATTAGCATGTCTCATTGATTGGATTTGTATTTTTCATGTTACCATCATGTCTGGATACTCGATACATTACCTTCTTCACTTTCCTATTATTACTGATCAAGAATTCCTTATTCTTTTCTTTTCGCAAAATCAGATTTGGCAACTCCATGCCTGAAGACACCAAAGAGGTATCGAACTCATTACCCTTAATGGTTTACAGAAACTTTTTGTTATTGTTGATTCCTTCTTCTCAGATATTCTTTCCTAATCTGGAATGTCTTTAATTTCTTATTTTCCTAATGTTTCATTGAAGTGGAATTAATTATCTTCCGTGGAAACTCTGGTTTATTCAAGTGACTGTAAATTGAGTGTTGATTATGTCATTGCTGGAGGAAATTTTATAGTTTTGTCCGAAGAAATGCATCCCATATGAATAGGTATTGCTTTTGTGTTTGCTTGCAGATGCTTTTTCTTTGGCGATATTTCTTCAAAGAGGGATCCAACTACATACCTGAAATAGATATACACACTGTATGACTACTATAAGAAAGAGTACCGTGTGTCTAGTGACAGTGAAACCCCTCCAAAGTTTGAGTTACTTCTTATCATGAATACACCTGGCTGGGTGAAAGGTGTGCTTTTCTTGATCTGATTTTCCTTTTTCTTCTTAGCTTCTGTCTCCAATTTTACATCTTTACTATGTCGTATGTTAACTTTTGTTTCTCAACTCTCAATCTGAAAGCTAACTTTTCAATTTTTCTTTTTGTGTTCCAGGTGTTGGTTATGACATACTGGTGGACATGCTGAAGTACATTGCTCCAACCCATGTGGTTAAAATAAATGTACCTTCTGTAAGAAAGAACTTACCAATGAGGGCATTCTGGTTAGATGAT
>CAODLS010320740.1:0-21044 GCA_948243855.1 Flueggea neowawraea
CATTGTACATGGACAATCCATCAGATTGATCTCCTATTTTTCTCTTTCTATATATTCCTGGCTTCTTGAGCATAGCTGCTTCAATTGCAGCCTTCAACTTACTACCTGTGCTCATCTCCTCCTTAATGCTTTTACCAATGGATGATTCAGTAAAAGATGCCCGTGGACTAGTCACTGTGCAATAATCAGCAGAATGACCAATATCCTTGCATTTTTGACAGACAATAATTTTTAGCCCAGGAGTACTAGCAGGCCTTGAGCAACTGGAAGAAATTTCCTTGGTTTTTTCTCCCTGGCTTGTTGATTCTCGTTGAGTTAAGCTATCTTGCAAATTTTCGCTAACAATATGTGGCTGTTTATCCGCATTCCAGGAAGAACTTGAGGTAGGTTCATCCTTTGGACTGGCTAAAAGTGCCTTCTGCTCATTAGAAGCATTGTTGATTCCACTTATGGATGACGCTCGAACTGCATTGAGAAACAATAAAAATTTCAATTTCATTCTGCACAAAATACATCACAGATGAAAAGTAGAATGAAGCAATAATAAAAATAACAAAAGATTATAATGAAGAATAACAGCAGGAAAAATGAGAAAATATATTCAAGTGACTTCATACCAGAAGCAACAGGAATTTCCGCACCTTTACGAGCTGTACCACTACTTGACCTTGATAAAGAGCCAAATTTTCCTTCGGATTGTACTTTTGAGTCTCTATAGCTGCTTCCAGATGATACTGCGACACTTTCCCCACGAGGTATATGCTTTTGATCAAGATTAGAATTTACGATAGCAGAACCACCCAAAGGCCGGTCCAATTTAGACAAACTTTTTCTTTCAAATGCAGTACCGTCTTTATATTGCTTTAAGTTTTTAATGTCTTGGACGATAGAAAACTTGGAGGAAAGCATTTTAACCTTACCCTCAGTAGCATTGGGAAGCCCAGAGTTTACTGACTTAAATGACATTGATTTGCTTATAGTTCTGGCAGGCCCTTCTTTCATATCAAATGATGGATTTTCTCTTGAGCCTTTTTGCCTTTGAGGAACTTCATCAACGAGTTTCACTTTTGGTTTAGAATTTACAGTATTGAATGAATTGGACTTTAGTAGAGGACCTGGAAAAAGGAAACAATGAATAAGTAATTAAAATAACAAAATCAGTTTCATAAGAAACATCAGATTGGTAAAACGAGCAAGCTCCACATTGAAAACTGAAAGAAATAAACCAAATAGCTGATACTAGAGTCTTCCGTTAAACTTCAGGTAAACTATCCCCTCAACCAGTAAAAGTTCCCCATAAATGCAGATTACAAAAATCATCAAAGTAAAATGAGGAAAACTACCTCATCCCGTAATAATATGCAAATAGACAGACACAACAACCAATTGCAAACACTTCATGCCCATGCCACAATAATGTCCCATCCAAAACCTAAATGTTCTAAGCAGGAAATTCTTTAGGTCTATAGGATCACCATCGCTACATCAGAAACTCTAAAAGCTACTCCAAATTCTAAAGCAACATGAAAAGATGAAAAGGCAAAAACTGAGGAGAGCCAGCCCCAATGACATCAAGGAACATATCAGAACAAGGAGAGAAATTTTCGCATGGTTGACCAAGAGAATATAAAATCTTTAACGAGCTCTCTTTCATCATCACCAATCCATACAAAGAACACGTGTAATGAATGTCAATATCTACGACATTTAAGCCATAACAAACAAGAAAAAGTAAGTATAGAAACCGAACACAGTAATCCCAACTCACACAATGGCGCAGCACATCATATATGTGGATACAAATCCTTATATGGTTAGCCAAGAGCCCCATAAAAACTTCAACTAGCCATTTCCTTACTAAAGTCAACAAATATTCATGCCACAAACTAAAACTGCCTTTGATTAAAGATTACACAATATAAAATCAACAAAAAGAAGCCCCAAGTTCAGGCTACTTGTTAGTTCTTACCCTTAGAAGTCTGAAGTTGTGGTCCAGTAGAATGGGAGCGTGCATTTTCTGGAACATCAATACCAGAGTGATCACGTAGAGAAGTCTGATAGGCTGGCTTTATTTTGCCCTTTTCTAAGCTATTGGAAGAACTATCCCGAGAGAGTGCAGCAGACTTCTTTTGGCTAGATGATTTTGGCGAGCCCATACTTATTTCAATGGCTCGCTTAAGTGAAGTTGAAGCTGTGACAGCCGTTTCCATGTGCCTCTTGCCAGAGAGTTGTTTGCTTAGTTCGTTCTTTCTTTTATCCTCAGTGTCTGAAACTGTAGAACTCATTTGTTAGTGATTAATATGCAAAATCCTAATATGTTCAAATGTCACAAATTTTCTCTACTTTAACATGGCAATGCAAGCAACTATTTGAACTTTACCCTGTTTCTGGCTATCATTTTCCTCAGCTAACTTGCATTCTTCGCATAGCCAATCACCTTCAGGAACTTTCTGAAGCATTTCTTGCAAGCAGTAGCTGATCAATGCCAATGATGTCAATAATTTTTACCATTTCATATGTAAAAAACAAATATCAAAGTGCAAAATATCATGAAATTTGCAAACTGACGATCACAGATTGATGGACCTATATGTTCTTACGTGTGTTCTGCACCATCACTGCACCTACTACATATAGCCAGTAAATCTTCCCAACCAGCATCACCACAAATGTCACATACTTTTACCTGTTTCGAGAATTTTAAAACAAAAAAAGTTCAGCAAATATTTGGAAAATTTGAAATATTACATCATAAAATATTGAAACAACAATAAGAAAACACAATAGAGAGTCCAGAGGAGAACGAAGGGAGTGGAGTTGAATATGCATAGCGAATTAAACAATCTACAATAATTCCAAGATAATAGACATTTCTTCATCTTCTTGTTAAATTCTAAGAAACTCTCATTCCTAAAATAGTAGAACTTGAACTTCAAAGAACTCAATTTGAAGGGCAATATATATGACTGTGAAAGCAATTACTCATGAATAGCACATGTTTCCTATATTTTAGTTCTTCAATGAACATTGTTAGGTGGTACCAGAACTTTTTGTATTTATTTCAACATAATCTTCTTTATGAAATGGAAACAACTAAAATGATACAAAGCCTAAGCCTCACATTCCCGATTAACTGATTATGAAGAAGCAGAGCTTTCAAAACAACTCATTCTTCTCCTTTTTCCATAACTTCTCTTGCTGTTAGATAATGTTTAATAACAAGGGCTACAATCATCCACGTATACACCTAGACATGCATGACACAGATACAAAGAACACACAAAAAGTAAAAGAAATCTAAACGGAAAGAAAACAGAAGTAAACAAAAAATTAAAACCAACTTCTGAAATAAAGGTAATAACAGCTGGGTAGTCATGCATAAACAATCTATTTTCGCAGAAGTGTGCAGTTCCTCACATCATGCTCCATGATTTCTGACTCATCACTCTCATTCCCAGATCTATTTTGTGATACAGGCTGCTGCATGTCAGATGACTCAATCAACTTCTCACCTTGTTCTACTTGGTCAGCAGAATTAAAAACTTCTTCATGTTGTTCTCTACTATCTTTTTCAGCCTCTACTTCTAACTTTGGTTCACTTTTACCATTAGGAAAGCCATCAGCATTGCACACAGATGAGCCGCTTGCACGTACAAGATCAGACGCTGCATCATTCAACAATGAAAGATTCTTATGTTCTGTTGGAGAAAGACGATTACTCTGAAGCTTTGGTGATCCACAACTAGCTACATCATTTGAAGGACATTCTAATACATCTGACTTAGAATTAAGCGCCTTCCCAGATCCTTGTGTTCCTAAACTGCTAACTATACCTGTACTACCTGACATATTCTTCTTGCCTGTATCCTTTACCAGCACACTTGTGTCACGATCCTTACTTTCGTCATGGCCTTCTATGGCTTTGGTATTCTCATGTTTATTAGATAATCTTCTTTGGTCCAAAACAGACTTTTGTTTAGAAGAATGACGACCCACTGCCACACTTGGACCAGATTGCAAACTGAAAGCCGCATCCGACTCAGCTAAAGCATCACCTAAGTCAGAATGCCTCGTGTTTTCTTTGCTCTCAGCATTTTCAGGCAATGAATCGTGACTGGAATTGGTACTAAGCAGGTTACTTGCTTCACTTGTCGCAGGCTGTGAACTCTCATTTGCTTTGTTATTTTTTAAAGATGGCAAAGCACTATCCTCATTACCAGACTGTTGGCTAGTAGTCGCTGTTACATGACTGGTTTCATCAGAAAATTCATTTCCTTTTGATCCCATATGCCTCAAGTGCATACAAGATGAACACGGAGCGGAGCACAAGTTACAGGTCCCAGACTCAGCTCTTGAACGAGTCTTTCGCCTCATGGAATGCCTTTTCCCAATCACTTCCTCAGCCTATGTTGTTACCTACTGAAAACAAAGAAACAAAAGGCAATGCATGAGTTCTTAGATAATTTCTAAACATATCAAACATTAACATTCATAGAAAGTAAAAATATACCGAACAAAGGAAGAAATTCGGGAACCTACTCAAAAGTTGACAGAAACTCAAAAAGAGAAGAAAAAAAATCATAAAGCAAAATCCGCAACGCGCAGCGTTTAAAGCAAATTTTTTTCTATCCTCGACTCTTGAACTGCTTCCAGATCTCTTACTTGGACTAGGCTACGGTTTAGTACTTTACAAGCAAAGGAAGTGACTTTCGCATGAATAAGAGCATAAATACGCACTAAACAAAACTCTATTTTCATCAGAAATCAGAATCCGCAATTAATTTCTAAACTAAACATAATCAATTTTGCAAAATGCAAGAAATTAGAGCTCATAGACCAACTTAATTTCACAACAAACAACACATACATAAACCCAAGAACAAAAAGGACAAACATCAATTAGCTCGAATCACAAAACCAGGAATTAGAGAATCAAAATTCGAGAATTCGAAAAGACATACCTAAACTGTAACTACCATTTAACATAGTTGCCGTGCAAATTAGAGTAATTTACATGACACAGGAGGAGGATTATATCTTGATGACGGCTCCAGGCGTGACGGTGTATGGCGGCACTGATGGGGGATTAAGGGTGAAATCGGTCCGTCGGACGGTGGTGGACGGCAGCGTGACGGGGCGGGATTGCAGAGAAAGGAGATGTCCGATACGAGAGGAGGTTTTTTTTCCTTGGTGAAATGGGGATTCCCAGCCCCAAATCCTTTGTTTATTTATCTTTCTTCTGTTCTTACCATTAAGTAAAACCACGTAGTTTGGACATAAACTATATAGTTTCAAATTGAGTAAATTGTTCCTTTTTTTTTTAATCCAAAGTCAATTATTTATAATAACTAATCTTTCGTGTTTTTAATGAAAGATTTTATTCATTATGTTTAAATTAATTAGCTTTTTTTGTGGAGATAGTTAAATTAATTAGCTTTTAGAGCATGTATTTTCGCATGTGAATTTTTGTTTTATAAAAACTTTAAAAATTCATGTTTAATATAAAATTAAATTATATTTTTAATAAAACATAATTAAATATATATATCATTATTTTATATTTATAAAATAAATAAATTAATTAAAATAATGCTAATTCATTTTAATTTAATTAATTCATTCATTTTTTTACATTAATTTTACTCATTACCAACTTTACTCGTAACTAAATAAACAATAAGACATTTTGACAATAAAATTTTTATTGCTGGAAAAATACTTTATTGTTTCCTTATGATAATTTACCAAAAATTCATTGGACTCCTAGCTTAGACCAAATATGTGTGGGTGGTAGTCGAATGAGTTTCTTTAGTAAATTAAATAACTGAGATTTAAATTAAGTAACCCCAGCAACAATGAAGTAATAGTTATGGTTACTTAATTTACTACGAAATTAAGTAACCAATCAAAATTAAGTAACCGATGAAAATTAAGTAACCGGTGACTAAATTAAGTAACGATATCCAAAATTAAGTAATTTTTAGAGCTACAATTAAGTAACAACCCCTTAAAATTAAGTAATTAGGACTGAAATTAAGTAACTTGAATTCTCAATGAGAACTCTTTTTAGGAGTCCTCATTGGAGTAGCACCCAATCTGTATTGTTGTTTTTTTGTGCTACCTCTAGTTTCGACATGTTCAAATAGCACTTAATCAAAATATTTTGGATTAAAAAAATTTTCGACTCTTTGAGATGTGCACGTGGTAATATATTTTAAGATGTGTGGAGATAAATCTTCAGAAAATTTGAAAATAATTTAAATTTGGGAAAATAATTTTAGAGTCCCTGACATATACCATAATTAGCAAGTCGGTCCTTATGTTTTTTTGCGAAAGCAAGTTCGTCCTCCATGCGGGATTTTGACTGATGGAGTTAACGGAAGTGGATGTTTACGAAACTACCCTCTCTTAAATTTTAAAACCACAGCTATTCCTCTCAGTTTTTCTCTCTCTATCCCTCAAAACCACCCTATCTGTCGCTTCTCTCTCTCCCACTTTTTCAAACCATCACTCACATATCCAATCTAAAAATCACAGATCTAAAAACCCTCCGTCCTCTCATCATCTCCAAATATAAATCACAATTCTAAAAATCCTCCTCTCTCTCTCTCTCTCTCTCTTTCTCGCTCTTTCTTTTCCACAAATTTTAGCCTATCTTCGTCTCCGAAAGTGCGACGTCGTCCTCCAATTCTTCTGCTTTGTCTCCACAAATCGTGGGTTTAAGTTCCACAAATCGAAATTGGGACTCTTATAGAAAAGTGGCGGTGGATGGGACGGCGATTGTCGTGTTAAGGATGGCTCTCTTTTTGTTGGGTTTCGAAGAGACAGTGTGGAGAAGGGGTGTGAAGAGGACGAAGAAGATCAGTTGAGGGAGAGGTGTGAAGAGGACGAAATTGTGATAGGACTAAAACAACTTGGGTTTTTGATTTACTCTGTGTTCTTTGGATGACTTTACTGGAGTGGGAAATGGAAAGAAATCGGAGGGCGATAAAATGCTTGTTCTCTGACAATTATGTTTAGATTTTAAACTTTGTTTAGATTTCAAACTCAATTCATTATTTTTGCATTGTACCTCTAATGTTTATTGAATGGTTGTGTTAGAAAATTTACGTGACTCTGGTGTTGTAGTAGTTAGAATTGTTATTGTCATTATTGTGATTTGGAATCCATATGATTTTCATTTGTGCTTCAAAAGTTTATGAAAGATTTCATGTGGCCACTTTTACTTTTGTTTTAGTTTAGTTTACATGTTATTTTTTTGGTTTCATGGTCTCAAGATTGCAAAGATTTTTTTATTGCCATGATTACATAGAAAATGGTTTCTAGAGTTGAAGAGAAAGAAGGGAATAGGAAAATTCTATTAGATCAATTATCAGCTCATCATGTTCTTAGTAAATGTGTCTTTTTTTATTTTCTAGGTTTGGTTGCAAAGGAATGGTAGGTTTTTATTTTCTGGGTTAAGTTGCAATTTGGTTTTATTGATGTAATAGGTCATGTAAGTTGCCTTTTGTAATCCTCCATGCTTGAGCTCTGTTCTCACCATAAATTGCAAATGAATCGACCAGTTTGTTGTAGGAAAAGTAGCATGGATCGAACCAGTTTGTTGCAAGAAAAGTAGAAGAAAATAAAATTAGAGTTCATGTCTGCAAGTTGAATCTAAAATTGCTTCATCATGTAAGAAAAGGAAATTAGGGTTTCAGGGGTATTTTTGTCTTTAAAATTTTATTCAAACAAAAAAATGAAACACGTCAACAACCTACTAACAGACCATTAACAGAGCACTAACAGAAGGACTAAAGTGCAACCCATTTTTCTCTTCGAGGATGTGTATGCAACTTCGTAAAAACACGAGGATCGACCTACTAATTAGGACAAACCTTAGTGATTCCAAAATTATTTTCCCTTTAAATTTATACAATATCAACATGGAATGTCTTATAATTTTAAAAGAAATGCATATTTCAAGTTCTTCAATTGTTATAACCTGTTACCGATCCATGACTGGCGTGTAAAGTGAACCGAATCGGATGCCCGACCCAGCTCGAACAAGCCTTGAAGAACAGACCTTCTACCCACATTAATGATTACAGAATAACACAACATTTTCATACATAATAGAATACTTGGTGAAATAAAACATATTTATTATATCAAAATTAATATTAAACATTTATATTTAAAATCAGTTAAACTAGAGTATTATTAAATACATAACCATAACTCACTACCCGGTGTGGAGCATCTAACATATATACAGACTGGGCCCGACTGAAATGGCACTCCCTATTGAAATGGATGTCTCACTGAACGCCAAAGATCTAATGAAACAAATACTGAATAGCCTGAAAAAAATGTTAAAGGAAATGGTGAGTAAACTCAGTGAAGGACGACACCTTAGATCACCTCCGAGACTAACACAAACCGTTTTGAAAATATTTTAGAAATACCACATGCATATATACTTATATTAACAATATATACACATATACGTACTTATATAGTTTTGAAAACATTTCTGAAAATGTTCGCACCATCAGCAAACAACATACATTCCCCCAAATCACTTCCAATCAACCTTAGATACATTATTCTACAATTAATTTCACCAAAGGGACACAAAATCATCCAAAAATCATCCAAATCCATCCCAAACCCTAACCCACATAAACATAACATCAAATCTCAAGAATCCAAGCTAAATCTATGTTCCTCCAACCTTAATCCATCATGATCTATTATCCTCTAACACTCATTGCAACAAAAATCATCTAATTCGAACAAAACATGCCAAACCATCACCCATGATACCCAACAATTCAAAATGCAAATCAAGCATGAAAATGGAGAAAATATAGGATTAATGGCATGTTCTTACCTTTAGAAATCAATGGAAGGCAATGAGATTTGGTGAGAGAGAGATTTAGGAGTGTTTTTTGTGGTTGAAATCAGTTATGATCGAGAGGAGTTGGGTTTTAAAGGCTTAAATGGCAATAGGTTGAAACGCAATGTCTTTTAGAGTTTTAGTGGCCATTAGCCTGTAATATCCTGTCGGATTCTAAGATAGCTCTCTATGGCTTTTGGTTCCGCCCCAAGTCAATCTCGATCGATTGGAGTGTTGAATGGGCGACTTATGGTGTGGAGATGTGTTACTCGAGTAGCTTTTGCATGTTACTCGAGTGATATTAACCATGGGTTACTTGAGTAAGCCATTCGACCTTACTCGAGTTATATGATGCATGTATTATTCGAGTGAGCCACTTGGTTACTCAAGTAAGACTTGTTTTGGGATGAACATGATGAATACCTGGGAATGCGTTACTCAAGTAACCATTTGTGTTACTCGAGTGAGATATGCACCCAGCACATGAAACGGTGTCGTTTTGGGCAGAGGTCTATATATACCCCCACCCAACTTCTTTGACTTCATTCTGTCATTTCTCACTCAAATCACTCACATTTCATCCAGAAGCCATTTCGGTTGGATCTTGTTCCTTCCTAAACATCTTTTGAGGTAAGATTACGTCTCTCTACCTCTCATTTCATCTCATTTTGCATGATTGTTCATTTTAGGGTTTTGAACAAATGCTTCTAGGTTCGGATGTAGGTTGTTTTTGTTAGAATGAGTGTTAATGGTTATGATTTCGGGACTTTAGGAGTCTATTAACATATAATGTGGGCTTGGATTCACATAAATCGAACATGTTAGTGAATGGGTTTCAAACTCATTCGTTTTGGATCGATTTGGGTGTTTCTGAGCTGTGTTGATGATTTTGACTCTAGATTTGAGTTCAGGGGCTTGAGTTGAGTCAATGTGGGTGTTGGGTATTGATTTCCATCGGTGAAATCAAGGTTTTGTCGAGTTGGGTATGATTTGGGCAGGATATTACTCGAGTAAGCATATGACTTACTCGAGTAAGTGATGAACACGGGTTACTCGAGTAAGCTCATCTGGCTTACTAGAGTAAGATGTTGTTAGTATCACTGGAGTAAGCCATTTGGGTTACTCGAGTAAGGCTTGGTTTTGAGGGACCAAATGTGTAATTTTGCACATCTGTGTACCTCTTAGTGTTGTGGAACTATTTTGGGAATTCTAACTACTTCAAGGACTAGTTAGCAAGTTCAGAGTACTTTGAGGACCATTTAGGACTTAGTCAAGTCTCGTGGACGAAAATGTAATTTTACATTGGTCAGGGACCAAATTGTAATTTTACACGGACTTTGAATTTTGGGTTGCGAATGATGGTTTATCATTCGGGATAGAGTTTCAGCACCCTTAAGCGTCTGCATTTGCATATGCATATCATTCATTTGGTACCGCCACAGTACCAACATCATTTTTTTGATATTTGTTATGGATGTATTTGTTCCAGCTTCCTATTCCTGCCAGCACGACTAGCCACCGAGTGGTGCCTGACCGGGTCCTTCGCTTTCGGATTCCAAGTGAGTGAAATGACAGTTTTAAACACATAAGTTGTGTCTTCCTACTTATATAGTTTTTGCTATGTCGGGATGTGACATGAAATCTGACTAATAATTATTCGGCTAATTAGTAATCGAACGTATGTGATTTGTAATAACCAACGTTTTTACTCTGCTATATATATATATATATATATATATATATTCTGAAATATGAAAATCTGTTATGCATTAATGTCTGTTATATTATGGTATATAATATATTTACTCTGAGATTTGGGACACCTAGTTACGAGGTTGTAACCTTTGATATATCAATATTCTATCAATACCCTAGTTATCGCGGTAAAGGGGTGACCGTGTATCCGGCCAAATACATGATCTGTTATGTCTGGTGGCAGAGTCCATAATACTATACTGTACAGTCTGCTTTAGTCTCATACTCTAACTCTGTTATATATATATATATACACACACACTTTGATACTGTCTGAATGTATGATGTCTACTCTATATGCGAACGTTTTGGTAAACGTTTTCTGAACGCTATTACATATGTAGTATGTATACATATTATATCAGTATATACGTGTGCGGTATCTTTTGAATGGTTTTCAAAATTGTATTTGTGAGGCACGTATAAAACAATCTGGAGTGCTATTTCCTCACTGGGTCTTAACTCCTTTTTTATTTCTGTCTATCTTTTTTGTCTGTCCTACAGATATATTTGACTCTCAGCATCTGTTCGGCATCTTGTCACCGTTGATGCATCCATTGCTATTCAGTTAGTGCTCTCGTTTGGGCTCTACTTTTGTATTTTGCCACTAGAGTTTTATACAGGGTTGCTGTGGGGATACTGAGCTATAGTTTTGTATTTTGGATATCATTTTCACTGACTAACGATTATGCTATTTTGATAGTGTTATATCTATACTATTTTCTTATATATCGTATTTTATTAAATAATTATTTTGATAAATGAATGTTTGGGTAGAATATATGTATCTCTAAGGCTTATACGAGATGAGCTGGGCTTCCATAGACAATTCACCTTGTACGCCGGTCACTGACCCGGCTCGGGTCATGACATAGCCAACTACCCAAAACCGTTAGTCGGCTAACGAGAAACATTCTTCATTCGACTACCAAAAACTGTGAGTCGATTACCAAGGGGTTGATTCTTCACAAATTGATTTCTTCCTTTAATACAATTGAATCCCATTATTCCCGGAGCTAACAAACACCCAACCTTACAAAAATATAACTTCATCAAACATCTTCAAACACCTAACATCTAAAACACTCGAGGATCGAATCGAAATTGAACACAACGCTACAAAAGATTGGTCGGAAATGGGTGAAGTGTTACACCAATCTCTGTGGATATAAACAATAGTATAAGACTTTGACAGAATTAACATGAAAAACTTGAGCAAAATCTTGTTACCTAAACATACGAAGGTGGCGAATTAGATGGAACAAAGGACACACAATAAATGTAAAATATTATATGGGTACAGTAAAGTCCAGAACACAGTTCCATGCATTATGCAAACGATGTATCACTGAGGACTTCAGATTTACCCAACATACTTTTTACGCATTGGTCGTTGAGCATGGCAGCACAAATATTGACAGCATATATGTTTGATCTCTCTAAAATTTAGGAAAAGCAATAATACTCATTAGGAAGTATTTACAAAGCATCTTTTTATATGTGGTGTGGTTAGGTTTAAGTATGTCGATTGAATATCTATTCTATCCATTTAAGATATGACAAATCGTTATCTTATCAATATTGAGATAAAAATATATCTGTAATTAAAATTCAAAATGAAGATAATATTTAAGTTATTAAAAAAATATGGAGAAGTTTATATTACTATGGATACTTTAAATTAAATTAAATTAAATTGAAGATAATATCCAATAATTATAGTAATTTAGAATTGGAAAGAGGGATAAAAGTGTCCAACAATATTTTTCTCACTTCCTGACATTTATAAGTGTTATGATTTTTGAAAGTTTTCTTTTATAAGTTATTTTATTTGCTTACATTGGGAATCAACTCCGGTACAAGCTCATTGTTCAAAGAATTTTGATGAAATTACACTATGTCATTTTCATGTTCAGAAATTGCATCAATATCATACTGCTCAAACTACGTCTAGAAATACCAAATTTTGGAAACTATTTAGAAAAATATTACCCTCTTTTCTAAATTTTTCTCCCCTCTTGCGCAATTTCTATATTTCTTCTTGTGTGTGTCTACACACTCTTTCTCGTTCTAGATTATCGCCTCTCCTCCTTCTTCCACCACCTCCATCTTCACCTCCTCTACTCTCCTTATTCCTCTCTCCTTCCTTATATCATTGTTGCAGCCTCTTCTGCTCTCCTTTGTCCTTTCCTTCCCTCCTTCAATCTCCACTAGCTTCATTCATTCCCCAACACACACCTCTCTTCTCTTGACATCTCAAGTCACAACTTGAACTCCGGCGAATTCGTGTTCACTGGAGAAACCATAGGCCATCTTCCGTAGAAATGAAGTAGCAAAGCAAAAAGGTGGTAAGTGATGTGGCAGTGGTGGTGGAGGCTGGTCAAAGAGGCTGATCGTAATCCTCTTGTCATTGTCCATGTCATGGAGTTGGCAGATCTTGGCTTTTGTAAGAAAGCAGCGAACGACGAGTAGTGTTTGAAAATCCTAGTTGTACACCATCGATCCAAAGGACAGTATATGATCTATAAAAATTAAGCATTCAGCGCCTTAAATTTTGTAAAACTACTAAATCAATCCTAAAAGAAAAGGTGAACTTAACTTTGGTTCGCATGTCAATTTGAACAGACAGAAATATCATTACAATGAATTTTAATGTTTTTAGAGTTTTAAAAAATTAACATAAATATAAAAATCCATTTAAAATATAAATACAAATTCATTAAAAAAATTCAAGTACATAACTAAAATATAAAGACAAATTCATTAAAAAAAATCAAGTACGTACACCTTTTGTAAATGATTTATACACCGTTTGTACACATGTATATGGTATGTAGACTTTATTAAAAAAAGTTAAAAACAAAATTGAATTTAATTGCTAAATTAGTTTAAAACTTATTTTGTCCACCATTTGTACACGTTTTGTACTTCTTTGTACACTTATTGAAAAATTTAAACGAATCTAACTAAATTCTCAAAATTAGTTGAAAACTTATTTTGTCCACTATTTGTATACTTTTTGTACTCTCTTGAACACTTTATAGTATGTATCGATGAAAAGTTGGTAACTAATAAAATTATCCTTCAATGTATACTGTTGTATGTGTTTTGTATGCATATTAAAAAAATAGATTATGTTTTGTTTTTAAAAATTGCATTTTTGATGGTGTGCACCATTTTCCCATCATCTATCCACTCTACGGATATAAATTGCGAAAATATCTTGTATTGTAATATTTCTTCAATGTTTTGAGAGAATTTTTCTCGATTTCAGAAGATGGTATTTCTGCAAATATTTTACTGCTTATTGGTATCTATATAAATAGTTTCATAGAGGTGTTATTTTTGAAAAGTTGACATCTTTTTAAGGTATACCGTGAACATTTCTATTTTTTTTTTGTGAAATACTTTATTCATTATGATTAAAGTGCTTTTTTTATTTAACACAAATCCAATCGGTGTGTTTGTTTGAATAAATTTGTTTTGGTAGATTATGAAAGTAGATTGAGTTTGGTAGATTGTGGTAGATTTGGTAGATTGAGATAGATTATAATTTTTTAAAATACCTATACTGCACCTAATGATTTGTTTTTTCAATTTTTTGAAGTTTGTTTAGTTACAGTTCATGAAGCTTATTTAGTTGTTATGAGTTCGTCATTGCCATTACCTGTTTGTGAGTAATTTGAATGTTGTCCATGTTGAAAATTTCTAGGTTTTTTTTCCAGGTTTTGGAAGAAGGCCAAAGACTTCAATGATATGAGAAATAGAAATTTCACAGATTAGTGCTAATTGTATGTTGCATCACTTAAAACATAAATCGTTCTTCACAAATAGGAAGTAAGGAAATAAGTATTCCGGTCTAACGTATTTGTGAACATGTTCGAGATTTAACAAACGATGAAATTCAATGAAACTACGTATAAATTAACAAGTCCACCATGTTAAAAGTCATCACATAGTCGCTCCGTTGAAAATCGATATGGCGATTTCATCTCTTAATTGCAACATTTCCATATTCAGACTACTCTATTCTATCTCCGTACCAGCATCTTCACTTTCGAGGTCATGTACCATCTGCATTGACGTCGTTCATGGCTTGATCGCCATAAGTTCCTTCGCCGTCAACATCTCAATCTATCATGAAATTATGCAGTGCTATAGTTGCTAGGACGATCTGTCATTGTGTCTCAAATGAATACTTCGTGACTTTTTGCCTGAGAATTGGCCATTTGCCCTTCCATCGTGTGAATGCTCGCCCTATGCAACTTTGAATAGATGAGCCGGTTAAATGCTTCTTGATACGATTGAGGATGAACCTCTCTATATTCATCCAAGTGGTATCTAACACCCCGGTATAGTGCCATGTAACCAGTGCAGTAGGCATACTCTGCATCGACCAAGTAATATTTTTCAGGCGGGGATGAAGGAATTCGTGTTTAGGATCAGTGATAGTTGTCATAAAAATTATGGCATTGTGAGTATTTCCCTCCCATCCACCAAGTACAAACATAAACCACAAATCAAAGTCACAAACTGCTATGACATTTTGGCTGACGTATCCTTTCCAATTGATGAATATGTTTGTCTTATCAGCACTAACAGTAGCTACAACATGTTTCTGGTCGATAGCACCAATGCATCCCTATGTTAAATAAATTGATAAGAACACATTATTTAAATATATCCAATGAATTAAAGATTAAGTGATGATAGGTTGTCTGGAAATAATTGTTGTAACGACTTGGCGGTGAAAACTCGAATGTACCTTCAATCGATTGAATAACAGTGTACAAAAACTCGATCATGCTCCGTAGCACTGAATGACATATAAGCGACACTACCTCAACATTGTACTCGAATGTCAACATAGCGGGATGGACCTTGACATTGTGTGCAACAATGTACAAGAAGATACACCCTTGATGCTAGTTGATATCCTTCTGGATCCTCACAATCCGTAATTAGACTCCAAAATATGAGTCAAGTCCATCAAAGTCGCACGATCCATGCAAAGCAATATGTTGAAATGCGTATCCCCTGAAATATCGTCGTCAAACATACTTTCTAGCCATAAATGGCTATGCTCTCTCGTCAACATTCTATTGGCCTTTAGGAAATACATTATGGAAAATTCATTCGCCATAGCGTTCACCACCTCATTGTTCAAAGTCATCATACATTCGTTATTAGCCAGCATCATTTCTTTGAAATCATCGTCGCTATTGAAATCCATTTGTTAATCTGCATAACAAAGGAAAAGGGAAAACATTGGACACCACAGTATAATTGCCAACGGAAAATTTTAACTAGTATGGTCATAAAAAAATGAATGCACACAATAAGCACCATCCATTAACAAACATTCGAAGAGTTAAATAGTTCAAGATAACATATAGAACATTTTCCATCAGTTGCAGCAACCAATTAGATATTTCACTACTGCATATATCCCTACTAAATGTAAGTCCTTACAAGTCATTAGATATATCCTTACTAGTACTACTAAATTACATTCCAAATATTTTGTGCAATCATCTAGAATCTACACTATCACTATTGCGCTACAATTTAACCATATCAACACAAAAAGAAGAGAGCTATTCATTGAAAATTCCTCCCAAGCACCACATTCAGGGAAGATAAACTTCTCTCCATCACCTACAACATAACGATAAACATGGCAGATCATCAAAACACGATTAAGATTTTTTATTGAAGCTACAATGACAGTTATAACTTACAGTAGTTATCAAAAAAATTCTATCATTCTTGAATTAATCAACACAGTCAACTAGAAAAGGCTAAGGTGTTTTTGATTTGGATCACACTCCACGAATTTTATGTAAATGATAAAAATCATTTTCTTCTTTTACATTCAATACTCTAACTGGTTTGTCCAGGCCTTTCCGACTATTATTATTCAAAATTTAAAGCACGTTAAGGTATGTTAATGACGCATGTATTTAAATACCTCTAATATGAGAAGACTAATTCCTCAGGTTCAAGGAAGATTTTTCTCTGAAACTAATTTAACATAAACCTGAAACTTAATCCAATTGATGCCACATATTGTCAACATAGATACCTATTAAAGTTCAAACATACTAAGAATTTAAAATAGTAATGAATTTATCTGGCTACTGACTGCATTTAAACGAAAAAAGAGTTTATTTCTATCAGATTAAAATGAATGTAACATCCATTACACACCTCAGAGCACTTTGAGAATGTCATAAATAAACTTCCACGTTTCAAACACGTTGACTAATTCAAGAGCATTTAAACCCTAGTAAACAGGTCAAAGTACACAAAATGTTAGAAAGCAAAATCGTATCTTAGTAAGACCATCAATGTGGTCGTCAGGTGCGGATCTACATAAGGATCGGGCCCCTGCTTTCACGACCTAGCATAAGTCCTTAAGTAACATCCAACAACTAAAGGGCTTCCGACTACTAAGCCCAAAAGTTCAAGTTTGGATTATTTAAGTAGTCAAGTCCTTATACTTATAAACATTTTTCATCTATATACACTTATATGATGTGGGATAGACAACTGCTGTACAGCAAGTTGTTTGACTTGCTAGTTTCAACTGCTTACTATGATGGGATTTTACACCTGCTACTGCCGGAGGAGGGCCATGAGAGCCCCTTTTGGCGGTGCTCAGCCATGAACGTAGCCCCTGTTTGGTTTCCGCTATTAAATATGCCATGGAGTTGGTTGCAGGTTTTCGTTGTTCTTCCATCCTCACCTTTTTTTTGCTTTTAAACCGCAGGGCGAAATGACGTCAATTCGCCCTGTGGTTAAAAAAAGTAAAGCTGTGGGGCGAAACGACGTCATTTTGCTCCACTGATTTTCTTTTACAAAAATTGAGAGGCAAGGGAAAAATGGTGTGTTTTTCCCTGGTCTCTTAAAAGCATATTGTTTCTTCTCTTTTTGCAGCCCACTCCATTTAGCATAGCCACCACTTCCACGCTCAGGCCACTCTTTTCTTATTTCTCTTTCTCTTTGCTATGTCCATTGCTCCACCTGTCCAACTTGCATCGTCACTGCTACGCCGCATCACCGCCACCTCGCCAAATTCTCTTTTGCCGACAATAGGCATTCCTCCCAGGTGAGTTGTCCCTCATTTCCTCTCAGAAAAAAAATCAATTTTAATTTTATTTAGGGTTAGGATTGTTGAATAATTGATTGATGAAATTGTGATTTAAATTAGGAATTTAGGATGAAACTTTTGAATGATTGATTGATGGATTTAAATTTTTTTAAATGGAGTTTAATTGTTATGTCTATTGATTTGGGTGGATAGTGGACTTAATTTTATTATCATTTTGTCTGTTGTTTGTTATCTAGTCTATGGAGAACTTTTTTTTATCAAAAGACCGATGAGTAGTGTTGAATCTTCAAGACCTCTCAGTTTCTTAGTCGCTTCGAATGCAAATGAAAAAATGAAAAAATATTAAGTTGGATTTTAATCTGGATGACATGGTTAGTGACCTGACACTATAAAAACCAATTGAAGACTTTGATGTTGAGATTAAGGACCGAATTAGAAGAGAGTACATTTCTAAGGGTCCTTGCCAACCAAAGAGTCATAACTTTCCTAAAAAAATCTGGGCAACATAATAAAAGTTTTCAACCAAGATGGTTCGAGAAACATCCATAATTGGAGTATAGTGTGTCGAAAGATGTCGCATTTTGTTTTTTGTGCTATCATTTCAAGCATGTCAATGCAAATCATTTTGGGGATGAAGCATTTGTAAAAGTGGGTTTCAATAATTGGAAGAAGGTAGTTGATAAATTTAATGAGCATATGCAAGAAGTGCACAGTACACACAACATGTCAAGAATTTGATTTGAGAATTTTGAAAACCAAAGACAGAGTATCTCATATAATTACTCAAGACATGAGTATTCCAAAGAAGTTGCTTATCGCATTCGCTTGGCAGTATCTTTGGATGTGATTAGTTGGCTTTTGTGGTAAGGGTTGTGTTTTTGTGGGCACGATGAATCATCAAGTTCATTAAACATAGGGAATTTTCTAGAGTTGTTAGCATGGTACATTGAACGAAGTGCTGAGATTGGAGCGGTTACTGTGAAGAATGCTCCTACCAACAATCAAATGATTTGTCCCTAAATTCAAAAGGAATTTAAAAATTGTTGCGCTGGCAAAACTACACGTGCGATACTGAATGATATTAGAGATCGTAAGTTTTCTCTTTTGGTTGATGAGTTGCGTGACATCTTTGTAAAGGAACAAATGATAGATGTTCTTATATATACTAACAATAATAGACGGGTTATGGAAAGGGTTTTAGGCCTGGTTTATGTCGCTGATACTTTTGCAAAATCTTTGAAGGTAGGAATTGACTCTATTTGCCAAACATGATTTATCTTTATTGAGACTGAGAGGTTAAGGATATGATGGTGCATCAAATATGCAAGGTGAATTCAATGGTTTAAAAACACTTATATTGAAGGAAAATCTTTCTGCTAAGTACGTTTGCTATTTTGCTCATCAGCTCCAATTAGTTGTTGTAGCAATTCATTTTATTCTAATTTGATCTTTGAATGTTTGAGATGTTAATTGGATGTTTGATGATGTTTTGTAGTGTTTTGAAATCTTTGGTTGTCAATCGAATTCATTTGAATTGAAGGGAGAAATGAAGAAGTGTTGTTGGTGAAAAAGTAGCCCGAAATGCGCATCTCGTGCAACAGGTCAGTGATGCGTCATTCAGAAGGTTGTCGTTCACTGTGAAACGTGCATATCATCCTATGCACAAGCGTTTCTCGGCCTAGAGCTTCACTAAACGGCGCATTTTGTATTGGCTATTTTTTAAATCATCCAACCCTGACTTCCTTCGGCCATTTCTCATTTTCTTCAGTCCTTCCCACCTCAAATTAGTCTGAATCTCACCCTTTTCTCCCCTCATTGCTCCCAATTGTTTCCTTAAGGTAAGATCACCATTTTATCTTGGTTTTTCTTCCAATTAATGGTTGCATTTTGATGGTTGGTGTTTGAATGATGAAGAGGATGGTTTGGGCTAGGGTTTTAGATTCCTGTTGATTTTGGCCAAATGGGTGTTAATGGATGTTAGTTCTTGTTAGATAAGACATAAAAATGCATGATTTTGTGTTGGGTTTTGAAGATTGGAGGAGAATGAAGGTGGGCTAGGTATTGGGTATAGGAATTTTGGATTTTTAAAGAAATGTGATGATTTTTGAGTTTTTTTCTATTAAAATGAATGTTAGATTTGTGTTTAGGAGGATGATTAGAGTCAATGTGGGTGTATTAGAATGTCGGGTTTTGATCGATTCGAGTTTTAGGATGTTTTGGTGTGATTTTCTGCCTAGGGACCAAAAACATAATTTTTCATGATTCTAAATAATTGGAGGGCTAGACTTGATATTCTACATTTTTTATCAGATCTATAATTTTTGAAAATAGAGAAATTTGTAATTTTAGAAAATTTAATGGATCATTCGAAATTTTGAAATACTTTGAGGACTCATTTGTAAATTTTGAAAAGTTTGGAGACTAATCTATAATTTTTCGAGGTCTTAGGGACTAAAGTATAATTTTACATCGAGGTTCGATTTTCACTGAGAGTGTTAGATATTCATCTGCAATAGGTTTTTCAATGTTGATTTGGGCTAGGTCATGCATTTGCATTTCATTCATTTTTAGGATTGCCACAGTTATTGCATCTAACCCTTTTGTAATAAATTATGTTTCAGCTTAGTTTGATATCCAAGGTGGCCAGCCATCCACTGATGTCTATTATATGTTCAACTCTATTATGTGATATCAGTTGCCAGTCCGAGATTTGGATTATTGGCTCAGCGTCCAGGTGAGTGCGTCGGTAGCTCTAAACACATAGGTTGTCTTTCAAAATTATATGTTTTTGGTGTATTGGACTTAATCTGAAAATGGTCTACTCAAAGGATCGAAAAATGACTAAAATTTGATTATGTGAATTATGAAATAAGATAATTAGCATAATGTTAGTATCAGTATAGCAACTCAATATCAGTACCATTAGTTATTTCTACATGTTTGCCTATGATCGGTATGATATATACTATATATACATATTCTGTGACTTGGGAAACTTAGCTATGGAGAGGCATAGCCTTTGGTATACCAATGGTCAGTCAATGCCTAATTACCCAGGTTGGTGGTAACATTACGTGTCCAAGCCAGACACCTAGTATTAGGTGGCACCGCCACATCAGATCAGTTCAGTTCAGATCCGTCCTAGTCAGATATATATATATATATATATATATTGTTAGTGTAAGCCCTAGCCCCAAGCACATTGTTTACCCCTTTATATTTGATATATATAGTATGAGGCATTTTTCATCCTGTTTCTTATTTCTGTGCATATTTAATTGGATGAATTATCCG
>CAODLS010320995.1:0-30000 GCA_948243855.1 Flueggea neowawraea
AGAGAGAGAGAGAGACAATTTTTTGGGTTTCGTGAACAGTGGTCGACGAAGAAAGAATAAGAATTTTGGTTGGTTTGGTCAGTCGGGTCGGCTGGGTTTTAAAAACCCATACTCGAAACGACAAGTCGTTTCACTTCAGTGACAAACGACACACACGCAGAAGACATGCGGAGGAGGCGAACGACAGGGCTTGACAACGCGTCGCTTGGTCTCTCGCGTGAACGCGCGGTCGTCCATCATCAAACGACTCATCGTTTGACGATGATTCAAAACACGCGGACGGATGACACGAACACACGCACGAACGACAGCTCCAACAATGACGAACGACACGTCGTTTGCTACCCAACGACACACCGTTTTGGACATCAACTACAGACGACCGGTCATTCGATCTTCATTTCCAGAATTTAAAATTTCAACTTCCCACCATTTTCACTTATCCAAAACACTTCCAAATCACTCCTAACCTTCATTAATCTCCCAATTAACATCAAAAATATAAAATTAACTCTTCAATCACCAAAAATAAAAATTCAAATTTTTACCCAAATTTATTTAAAATAATTATCCAAAAATAATTATTCCAAAAATAATTATCCACCAATAATTATTCAAAATAATTACTTCAAATATAATTATCCAAAAATACTTATAAAAAATTATTCGGGGTATTACATTGATCCTCATGCGCTTGCGAGGCATTGATTGTGTTTTTGGTGCCGTTGCCAGGGAACAGTGCTATTAGTTGTGACCTTTTATTTTTCTTTTCTTTTATGCATGATGTGGCTCATATAAAATTTCTTATATTTTTTCATGTGGCACCATTGATTTTGTGCTATGTTGTTTACAAACCACTTGTGGTCTATGTGAAGAAATTGAAATGGTGTCCCGATGCATAGAGATTGTTTTCTTATTTTTCATATATGCTTTGAATAAATGTGTGCAAAGATGTGAAGGAGTGTTATATATATCAAGTTGATATCAAGTGGACACAAGTGTACAAGTGGTGTACACAAGTTGAGAAAATGTGGACAAAAGGAGTACACCAAAGTTGACATCAAATGGGTAAAGTGGACAACTTGTGTACATCAAGTGGGCAACTTGTACATCAAATGGCCAACTTGTACGTCAATTTGACAACTTGTCAAGGCTTGGTGGAGGCTTGAAAATGCTTATAAATACTCCTTTCATACACATCTTTCGGTGATCGACTCTTTTGAAGAGAAATTCACCACATAAGCTTGAGAGAGAAAAAAAAAAGAGGATTTAAGTGGAAGAAGGGGATTTCTTGAAAAGGCCTTTGGCCTTGGAAAAGAATCCTTGTCAACCTCTATTTTCCTTTTCTTATGTTGACATTGGTGTTCTTTTTCTTCTTAAGTGGAGTCTTTATTTTCTTTCAACTATGGTAATGTAGTCTTTTTCTTCTTAAATGTAGTCTTTATTTTCTTTCAACTATAGTAGTGTAGTATTTTTCTTTAGATTTTGAGTTGTATGTTTTGATAACTATCTATTATGCTTAATGAAAGGGTTTGTTTATGTTCTTCATTTTTCTTATTTGTTGCCATAGTTGATTTCATGACTTTTTTTTAATTGAACATTATTATGCCTGATCACCATAATGGTGTTTATGACATGCCTAAACGAATGGTCCAAAAAGAAGATTAGGTTAGGTCGACATTGTAATACCCCGTAATTTTAATTAATTTTTAATTAATTAAAAAAATATTTTTTAATATTAGAAAATTAAAAATTATGTTTTAAATATTAATTGGATAATTAATATTATTATTGAAGTTATTAGAGTAATTAATTAAGTGGAAATGGGTTAAAAATGGAAAATAAAATCGAAAATAGAAGGAAGAAAAGTGATCTATCGTTTGGAGCAGTAGGAAATGCTACAAGTCGTTTGGCATTGAGAGGTTGTCGTCCGCCTCGCGTTCTGGTTGTCTGTGTGTTGGCTGGATGTTGCCTTGAAGCGAATGACGCATTGTCCAGAAAAGGGTAGTCTGTCGTCTGGATTCTCCGTATGTCGTCCAGTCGAGCAGCTCAACCACCCTCACCAAATCGTTGTCGTTTCGCCTGGTGCCCTCAAAGTCAACAGACCCATCCCTCTTCTCACCAACCATTTTTATTCATTTTTGTTTCATTCTTCTCTCATGAATCTCCTCTCTAGTTATCTCTTCAATTTTCTCTCCATCTCTCTTGTCTTCCTCACTTAAACAAGGTAAGAACATGGCTGCCTCTCCATTTCCGTTTTTCCTTTTTGTTGCTTATATTCAACTTCTGTTTTCAATGATTTTGTTCATTATTGAATGCTTCAGTGTGAATGATTTCTAGGTGTATGTAAGGTTGTTTTTGGTTGGATTTTAATGGTTAATGATGGAAAAAATAGCAGAGATACATTGTGAGAACGAGTGAGGTTGTGTTTGATGTTTTGGTTGGTTAAATCTGGAAATTTTAGGACTGTTTCGTTTCGATTTGAATTTTTGGAAATAGTGGGATTTATTTTCATGTTCCAGGATTGTTGGAAGACAAAAGGATGGTGTTTTGATTGATTAGAAATGGGTGGTTTCGGGTTTAAAAGTTTGAGGGACCATTTAATGTAGTTTTGAATAAAAAGGACCAAAACTGATATTTTCAAAATTCTGGAAATTTTATTTAGATACTGACTTGATATTTTATAAGTTTGGTCAAATTTTTAATTTTGAAAAGTAAAAGCCATTTTTGTAATTTCAAGAAAATTTGAACTTAAATTGTAATTTTAGCAAAGTTAAGGATTTAAAAATAAATTTTAAATACTTTAAGGACCAAATAATAAATTCTAAATATTTTAGCGGGTAAGTTATAATTTTTAAGTCTCGGGGACTAAAACGTAATTTTGCATTGGTCGATGATCAAACTGTAATTTTACGTAGATTTTGAATTATGAATTAAGAATGATAGAATATCATTCGAAATATATTTTTGGGGATCTTGTGAGGGTCCGAGTATGCATTTGCATTACATAGCATTTGGGTACAACCAAAATACCGCATTTTTGACTTGTCATTTATATATACGTGTTGATATATATACATGATTATTGTTACAACTTCTTGTTCCTGTCAGCGTGATCAGCCGCCAACCAGTGGTGCCTGATCGATTGCTTGGACATCCAAGTGATTGGATGACAACTTCAGACACATAGGCTGTGTCTTCCAGCTATATACTATTTTTGATGTGTTCAGATTATATTTCTGAAATTGGACTAATCTAAGGATTAGTTAATTTAATAACCTGATTATATGTTTATTAATCAGCTTACCGTTTTTGAATTGATATATAAGTATTACATATCCTTTACTATTTTTGATATGCTTTTATTGCATGATTACTGTTTTTGATTTAAAGTTATATATATACTTGATACGAGATACCTGTGCTACGTGGGATAAACATAGTCTTTGGTATACTAATGCACATTTATAGCCCAATTACTAGGGTTGGTGGTAACCGTGTGTCCGGCTAGATACATGTACTTTTCAATTAGTGGCAAAGTCCACAATCATCACTGTTACTGCTATTGTTATTGATATAGTTCCCTATCACCAATATTACGTTATTGTTACCGATAATATTGCAATGTTTTCTTGCATGATGTTTGCTTTGATTGCGAACATTTGTGAAACGATTTTTGAAGCTATTACTTATATAGCGTGTATATATTGCTTATGATTTTAATTATTAAATGTTATAATAATTGAATAAGTCGGGTAGAGTTTCTGATCTTTGAGGCTTGTGCGAGATAGGTCAGGCTCTCATAGACGGTTCACCTCGTACGCCGGTTATGGTCCGAGAGCGGGTCGTGACAGGTCTGGGAATGGGTCGTGACAAAGGAAGTATCAGAGAATTAGGTTTTTGTAAGACTTGGGTCTGTGTGGAACTTATGTATCTTTGATCGAGTTAAGCTTGAATTGCTTCTTTAAACCTTTTTGGTATTTGGTCTAGTACTGTGGCGATTGCTTGCATTTGACATTGCATACATGGTTTTTGTTATTGAATATAGATATGGATCGACATTGTGGCAGAGGTCGTGGGAGGCCTAAACGTTTGCCTGTTGAGGCAGCTGCTCAGTCTGTGGTCGATCAACATGATGCTCGTAGTGCGCCTGAGGTTACTGCCCCAACACCTCAACCCCAGCAGATGTCTCAATTGGAGATTATGATGCGTTTCACCCAGGCTGTTGAGTGCATCGAGATGCTTCTTACTGGTCAGGCAGTTAGAGGTCAGCCCATTTCGCCGGATGTTGCACCATCAGTTCCTCCACCGCAGCCAGAGGTTGTTGCACCATCAGTTCCTCCACCGCAGCCAGAGGTGCCAGTTGCACTAACACCCATTGTAACTTTAGCAGCACCGCAGTCAGAGGCTGAGTCTCGACTTGTCAGGTTCTTGAAGCTTACTCTGCCCAGGTTCGAGGGCAATTTGGGAGATGACCCTCATCGCTTCACTTCTACGATTGAGCGATGTTTTGAGGTTATGGAGCTCATTGATAAGGCAGCGAGAGTTAGGGTTCTATCATTCTTATTATACGGTCGAGCTACTAGATGGTGGCAGGACAGAGGGTCTCAGAGGATTGTTACATGGGATGAGTTCAAGAGTGAGCTCGTACTGTCTGTCCTTTCCCGGAGTAAGAGGCATAAGAAGGCTAATCAGTTCAACGAGTTTACCCAAGAGACAGGTATGCCAGTAAGGGAGTATGAGGATCGCTTTAGAGATTTGAACAGGTATGCACCTGTTGAGGCCCGTGGTGAGGAGGCCTTAGCGAGGAAGTTTCTGAATTGATTGATACTCAAACATCGTAGCGACTCTGGATCTGGATACAATGTCACAAATTTCGAAGGCTATCAGAGGCATGGAGTACCAAAATGAGAGACAACCGAGAAAGCCCAAGAGGGTGAAGACTGAGGGTACGTTTGGAGGCCAGCAGGGCCGAGGTCAGAGTGCTCAGTCAACTCAGGGGGGGCAGACATTTCTCTAGAGGCCATAACGAGGGACAGAGTTCCCAGAGTGTTAGTGTGGCACAACCAGCTGGGCGTGCTGGAGGCCAGAGTTATGAACGTTCTTACTCACAGTGCGAGACTTATGGGAAGAGACATCTATGGGCTTGCCACAACGCAGCATGTCTCTGTTTTCACTGTAGGCAGTCGAGACATAGGGTTGTTGACTGTCCCGTAAAGCATGGTTCAGGATCACAGACAATTCAGTCAGTGGTCGGTGGTTCAGGTACGGCTAGTGCAGGAGCTGGCAGAGACTCAGATAGAGGCGCGGTAGGTTCTAGGGGCCGTAGTCAGATTGATCAAGGTAATGGTCATAGGAAGATTGGTCAGGGTAGTTCTACTTTAGGGGGACAGACTCGAGTATACCATTTGATCCGTCAGGAGGGGCAGACCTCTAATGCTATAGGTACTGGTATGCTTTTTATTTCTAGTTATTCTATTTATGTATTGTTTGATACTAGTGCATCACGTTCATTCATCACTCCATGCTTTGTTGAGCGATCGGGGTTAGTGTTGTGTCAGTTCAACAAGTTGTTAAAGGTGTCATCACCTTTGGGCAACAAGTTACTAACTGACTCTGGGATTTAGGGTTGCATGATTTCCTTTGATGGGCACGAGTTGATAGCCGACCTAATCTTTTTAGATGTGGAAGAGTTTGATGTTATACTCGATATGGATTCGCTATCGACTTGGCATGCTACTGTAGATTATTTTGCAAAGAGGGTATGATTTTGACAACCTGGTCAGACTGAGTTTTATTATCAGGGTGAGCGGGACAGTGTTGTTAGGAGTTATGTATCAGCTATTAGAGCAGAAAATATGATTCGCCGAGGATGCGAGGCATACTTGGCTTTTGTTTTGGTGCAGCCTAAGGGACCAGAGTTGAGGGTAGGAGACGTACCAGTGGTGCGAGAGTTCTTCGATGTGTTTTCTGAGGAGTTGCAGGGACATCCACTGGAGCACGAGATTGAGTTTTCTATTGAGGTTCAGCCTGGTACCTGTCACGACCCATTCCTGGGACCATGATAGGAGTACGAGGCAGACCATCTATGGAAGCCCGACCCATCCTGTACAAGCCTTCCAAAGAATTAGAATTTCCTACCCATCATTTTATTTCCAAAACATTTATTGGAAAAATATTTTATAATTTAAAACAATTTATATATAACTCAATAGATATAAACAAATACCAAAATGTATACAAATAATATACTCTGGTAAAACCAAATACAAAATATATTAGAGTATATAGACAACTCAACACCACACAGTAATATGGTACGGAGCTCTACTAAATAAAATAAGCCCGAACAATAGGCATCACTAACCAAAATGTCTCCTCACAGGTGTATGAGATGCGGAATGTATGTCGAAGTCAAAATCTGTGCATCTGGAAGATAGAATCATCCACAACAGAAGATAAAATGTGGGTGAATCCCAGTGAGGGATAACACTCCAGAGCACCTCATACGTGCCTCACAGAATCTGTTTTGAAAACAGTTCGCAAATACCACAAGCAGTATTCATAAGTATATATAAATATACACGCTATACAATAATAGCCTTTCGAAAATCCATTTTGAAATCATTTGCAATCACAACAAACAACATGCACAAAGGCGTATTAAAATCATTTAAGAGTTAAATCATCATTTTCATGTCAAAACATATACAAACGATATGTGACTAAGCAAGCGTGATATGGACTCTGCCATATATCACGAAATGTGTGGACCAGCCATAGTGATGAGGACCCGCCTCTATCATAAACAAATCATGTGCCTGATCAGGGCAACATGGCTACCGACAACCCTGGTAGCTGGGCTTTATCAATCATTAGTATACCAAAGGCTATATACCTAATAGCACAGGTGTCCCCATATCAAAAATCAAAACGTGCTATCGTATAGTACAAAATCATATCATGCAATCCAACATTTCAAATGATATCAAAGATATATAATACATATATATCAGTTCAAATCCAAAACCAATTATTGCACAAATAACCAGTTTTATCTCAACCAATCCTTTAGATTAGTCATTTTTAGATAAAATCCAACACATAAAAAATAAATAAATAGAGTTCGAGACACAACTAATGTGTCTGAAGCTGCTATTCACTCACCTGACAATCCAAGCCAAAACACCAGTCAAGTCTCAATCGTCGGTGGCTGATCTCGCTGGCAAGAACAGGAAGTTGTAGACAATCAAACATCACAAATATCATAATGTGGTACTGCGAAAAATACCAAATGCATGATATGCAAATGCACGTGTAGACTCTCGAAGTCGCTCAAAATATAATCTGAAAGTGAATCTATCACTTTCGATCCAAAATCCAAAATCTACATAAAATTACAGTTTGGTCCCCGACCAATGTAAAACTGCGTTTTAGTCTCCGAGACTCAACTATTCATGAAACTATTCCCAAAGTGCTTTGAAATTACTGACTTGCAATCCATAAGTTAGAATCCCCAAATTCGACCCCGAACTTTCAGAAAATACGAATTTATCTTGGACTTGTAAAAATTACAAGTCAGTCTCTATGATTCTAAAAAATCATATTTATCCTCAAAGTCTCTAAAATTCACAATTCTAACAATGATAGAAAATATTTGCAAAAATGCCCTAATGCTGCCGCGTCGGGAAAATATTTACGAAAATGCTACAATTGCGTTCCGCTCGCATCCCGATAAAATCAGACACATTCCCACTCAAATTCGTCCTCTGAACATGAGTTTGAACTCAAATTACACCAACAAACAATAATTTTTCCATAACTGGGCAAAATCTGAACCAAACCCTAGCTTCTCCAAAAATACAACAAATCTCTTGATTCAAAGCTTAAATCACGTTCCTACAAGTCCCTTAACACTTATTCTAACATCCTCTAACATCAAATAACTCAAAATAATCAATAGTCCAAACCTACAATGATTTTCGGACAAGATTACATATGACGAATCAAAGCTCAAAATGATGTTTAAATGGAAGAAAAGGAGTTGATCTTACCTCAGAAGTGGACTAGGGAGGTTGAGGAACCAATGTGGAAAGATTCAGACGAGTTGAGAGAGTTTTGAGTGAGAAATTGAGAGAAAAATGACAAAATGGCATGTTTCGGCCCGTTTTATGCACTCCAGATCAAAGGCAACGTACGTCGTACATGGTGACAACGTACATTGTGGTGATGCACAACGTACGTCGTGTCCCTATAACGTACATGGTGATGCTTCCAGTAGCTACGAGTTTCGAATAAACACACTTCAACGTACGTCATAGTCAGACAACGTACGTTAGTCATCCTCGTCCCAGATAACGTATGTCTTACCTATGTAATGTACGTCATGCTACTTTTCCAGATAACGTACGTCTTGCACAACGTGCTACGTATGTTGTCCACTCTCCCAGCACATACTCGACGTTTCATGTTTTCCCACATGTATTGAACTTCCCTCGAGGTTCGATAACACCTAATCCTCAACAAATACATCAGATTACCTTCAAGGTCAAGTCAGACTCGGTCGGAAGTCTACAGGACTCCTAACCAAAACGGGCGGGATTTTACATACTTCCCCCATCAAATGAAATTCGTGCTCGAATTTCAAAACAACTAAATCGAATCTAGATCACTCCAGATTCCCAAAATTCCCAGATCCAAAGCTAGGCTCTCAGCCTCGCACTTTAGATAGTGTATATTCAACACTCAGTCCAAACCAAAGGGCTCTCGAATCATCAACACTAAATCCCGGTACACCAGATGATATCACATTTTCGATCAAATTTTACATCTCAAGATCCTTCTTCTGAGACCCTCGAATCCGATCTAATAATATGGGTCTTGCCTCAATATGTCCTAGCCAATCCTCGGAGTCATCAAACTGCAACTCAACTCCGTTCTCCATCAATTTCTGCAGCTCCGACACTGTAGGTCGTCTCTCAACTGCGATGTGAGACAAACTCCCCATCGACTTTATACTCAAAGCGTTGGCTACGACGTTAGCCTTGCCAGGATGATATGATATAGTATAATCATAATCCTTTAGCAACTCCAACCAACGTCTCTACCTCAAATTCAGATCTCGTTGCCCAAAAATGTACTTCAGACTCTTATGATCTGTGAAGATGTCAAAAGTCTCCCCGTACAAATAATGTCTCCAAATCTTGAGTGCAAACACAACTGCTGCCAATTCTAAGTCATGTGAAGTCATGTGTCAGACAATTTTGCTCATGCCTCTTAAGCTGTCTTGAGGCGTAGGCAATCACATTGCCATGCTGCATCAACACACAACCTAGTCCTACTCTCGAGGCATCACAATATACTGCGAATCCCTCAGAGCCTGATGGCAACACTAACATTGAAGTACTCGTCAAACCTCTTTAGCTTTTGAAAGCTATCTTCACATCTATCAGACTAAACAAATTTAACTCCTTTTTGCGTCAACCAAGTCATAGGAGCTGCAATCCCAGAAAAATCCTGGATGAATCTCCTATAGTACCTGGCCAAGCCAAGGAAACTCCATATCTCGGTAGCGGTCTTAGGCCTCTCTCAATGGAGTAATGCCTCTATCTTCTTCAGATCTACCATAATCCGCACCTTTGACACCACGTGTTCCAAGAATGCCACCTGATCAAGCCAGAACTCGCATTTTGAAAACTTAGCATACAGCTGATGCTCTAGCAAAGTCTGTAAGACTGACCTCAAGTGGTCCTCGTGCTTTTCCTTACTCTTCGAGTACACCAATATATCGTTGATAGACACGATTACAAACCGATCCAAGTATGGCTTGAACACTCTGTTCATCAAATCTATGAATGTCGTTGGCGCGTTAGTCAAACCAAACGACATCACTAGGAATTCATAATGTCCATACCTAGTTTAAAAAGTTGTCTTGGGAATGTCCTCCGCTCTAACCCGCAATTGGTGATATCCCGACCTCAAGTCGATCTTAGAAAACCATTGTGCTCCCTGCAGCTGGTCAAACAAATCATCTATCCTCATAAGCGGATATTTGTTCTTAACTGTCACCTTGTTCAATTGGTGATAGTCAATACACATACAAAGACTATCGTCATTCTTCTTTACAAACAATACTGGAGTACCCCAAGGTGAAACACTTGGCCGGACAAATCCCTTATCCAATAATTCTCGCAACTGGGTCTCCAATTCCTTCAACTCCACTGGTGCCATCCGATACGGTGGAATCGATATCGAATCAGTACCAGGTTGTACCTCTATCGCGAACTCAATCTCGCGTTAAGGTGGAAGTCTCGATAACTCCTCAGGAAATACATTCGAGAACTCTCGAGCTATCGGTACATCTTCCAATCCCAACTCTGGTCCTGCAGACTCAGTCAAAAAGCGAGATACGCCTCACAACCTCGGTGAATCATTTGCTCTGCTCTAGCAGCCGACAAATAACCCCGAACAACACTGTCTCACTCGCCCTGATAGCAAAACTTAGTTTGACCAGGCAGTCGAAAACATACTCTCTTGGCAAAGCAATCCAAAGTAGCATGCCACTTCGAAAGGCAATCCATGCCAAGGATTACATCGAACTCACCCACATCTAGTAGGATGAGATCAGCTGCTAACTCATGCTCGTCAAACGAGATCATACAATCTCGAACTCCGGAATTAGTCACTAACTTGCTTCCTAAAGGTGACGAAACCTCTAGCAACTTATCTAATTGACATTGCACTAATCCCGATCTTTCAAAAAAATGCATAGTGATGAACGAATACGATGCACCAATATCAAATAATACATAAGTAGAAGGATCCAAAATGAAAAGCGTACCAGTAACTGCAGCATTGGAGGTCTGCGCCTCCTGACGAGTCAAATGGTACACTAGAGCCTGCCCTCAAATAGCAGAATTGCTCTGTCCGATCTGCCCACGGCTGGTACCCTGTCCAGTTTGGCTACGGATCGCAGAACCTACCGCGCCTCTACATGTACCTCCAACCACTGACTGTACAGTCTGTGATACTATGCCACGCTTTACGGGACACTCGTTGTCACGACCCATTCTCGGGACCATGACCGGCGTACGAGGCAGACCGTTTATGGAAGCCCGACCCATCTCGCACAAGCCTTCCAGAGATTCAAAAATTCTACCCATCATTTAATTTCCAAAACATTTATTGAAAAAATATTTTATAGATTAAAACAGTTTATATATAACTTAATATATAAAAATATAAACCAAACGTATACAAACCATATACTCTGGTTAAAACCAAATACTATAAATATATCAGAGTATACATACAACCCAACACCCCACAGTAATTTGGTACGAAGCTCTACAAAATAAAATCACGAACAATAGGCATCACTAATCAAAATGCCTCCTCACAGGTGTCCAAGATGCGGAATGAACGCCGAAGCCAAAATCTGTGCACCTAGAAGATAGAATCATCCACAATAGAAAAATAAAATGGGGGTGAATCCTAGTGAGGAATAACACTCCAGAGCGCCTCATACGTGCCTCACAGAGTCTGTTTTGAAAACAGTTTGAAAATACCACAAGCAGTATTCATAAGTATATATAAATATACACGCTATACAATAATAGCCTTTCGAAAATCCATTTCGAAACCATTTGCAATCACAGCAAACAACATGCACAAAGGTGTATTAAAATCATTTAAGATTTTAAATCATTATTTTCATGTCAAAACATATACAAGCAATAAGGGACTAAACAGGCGTGATATGGACTCTGCCAACTATCACGAAATATATGGACCAGCCATATCGATGGGGACTCACCTCCACCATAACAGATCATGTACCGGATCAGGACAACATGGCTACCGACAACCCTGGTAGCTGAGTTTTATCAGACATTGGTATACCAAAGGCTACATACCTAGTAGCACAGGTGTCCCCCTATTAAAAACCAAAATATACTATCGTATAGTACAAAATCATATCATGCAATTCAGCATTTCAAATCATATCAATGATATATATAATACATATATACCAGTTCAAAACCAAATCCGATTATTTCACAAATAACCATTTTTATCTGAATCAATCCTTTAGATTAGTCATTTTCGGATACATATATCCAACACATAAAAACAAGTAAATAAAGTTCGAGACACAACCAATATGTCTGAAGCTACTATTCACTCACCTGGCAATCCAAGCCAAAGCACCAGTCAAGTCCCACTCGTCGGTGGCTGCTCTCACTGGAAGGCCAGGAAACTATACATATAGCACATCACAATATATCACAATGCGGTACTGTGGCAAATACCCAAATGCATGATATGCAAATGCAGACTCCCGACGTCGCCCAAAATATAATCCGAAAGTGAATCTATCACTTCCAAGTCAAAATCTAAAATCTACGTAAAATTACAGTTTGGTCATCGACCGATGTAAAATTATGTTTTAGTCCCCCAGACTCGACAATTCATGAAACGGTTCCTGAGGTATCTTAGGATTACTGACTCGCAACCAATAAGTCAGAATCCCCAAATTCTATCCCAAACTCTCAGAAAACACGAATTTAGTCTAGGCTCGTAAAAATTACAAGTCAGTCCCTATGATCACAAAAATCATATTTATCCTCAAAGTCACTAAAATTCACAATTCTATCTATGGCAGAAAGTATTTGCAAAAATGTCCTAACTCTGTCGCGTCGAGAAAATATTTACGAAAACGTCCAATCGCGTTCTACCCGCTGCCCGATAAAATCAGACACGTATTCCCACGCAAATTTGTCCCCTGAATACGAATTTGAACTCAGATTTCACAAACAACCAACAGATTTTCCTCAAGTTGGCAAAATCTGAACCCAACACTAGCTCACACAACAACTCATCAAATCTGTAGATTCAAAACTTGAAACATATTCCTTTAACCTCAATGAACTCTAATCTAACAACCCCTAACATCTATTAACTCAGAATCTTTCAAAAATCCGAACCTTAGACCCATTTGGCCAAAACGGATTTTATGGATTAATGCATGAAAGAGATGTTTAAAGGGAAGAAAATGAGTTGATCTTACCTCAGAAGTGGACTAGGGACGTTGGGGAACCAATGTGGAAAGATTCAGACGAGTTGAGAGAGTTTTGAGAGAGAAATTGAGAGAAAAATGATAGAATGGTGTGTTTCGGCCCGTTTTGTGCGCTGTAGATCAAAGGCAATGTACGTCGTACATAGTGACAACGTACGTGGTGGTGATGCACAACGTACGTTGTGACCCTATAACGTACGTGGTAATGCTTCTAGTAGCTACGAGTTTTGAATAAACACACCTCAACGTACGTCATTAGTCAGACAACGTACATTGGTCATCCTCGTCCCAGATAACGTACGTCTTTCCTATGTAACGTACGTCATGCTGCTTTCCCGACAGCGTACGTCTTGCACAACGTGCTACATACGTTGTTCACTCTCCCATCACAAACTCGACGTCTCACGTTTTCCCCACATGCACCGAACTTCCCTCGAGGTTCGATGACACCTAATTCTCGACAAATACGTCTGATTACCTTAAAGGTCAAATTAGACTCGGTCGAAAGTCTGCAGGACTCCTAAACAAAACGGACGAGATTTAACATACTTCCCCCCTCAAATGAAATTTGTCGTCGAATTTTGAAATAACTAAATTGAATCTAGAATCACTCCAAATTCCCAAAATCCTCAACACTCGGTCTTAGACGGTGTATACTCAACACTCGGTCTATGAACCAGTATGCAACATGATATGCAAAAATGCATATGAAATGTAAGGAATGAAAAAAACAAATAGACATACTGACCTATGGATCAGCTGTGTCGAACAGGTGAGGATATCTATGCCGAATATCCTCCTCGGCATCCCAAGTGGCCTCCTCAACGGAATGATGTCTCCAAATCACTTTCACTGAAGTGACCTCCTTGTTCCGAAGTCTATTGACCTGATGGTCAACGATCCTGAGCGGAACCTCATCATAGGACAAATCTGGTCGAACCTCGACGGACTGTGGAGCCAAAACATGCGACGGATCTGGAACATATCTCCTCAAAAGCGAAACATGAAATACTGGATGAACTAAAGCAAACTGAGGTGATAACGCCAACTCATATGCCACTACTCCTCGGGTTCATGTTTCGCTTCTGAGGAGATATGGACTCTACCATATATCACGAAATGTGTGGACCAACCATAGTGATGAGGACCCGCCTCTATCATAAACAAATCATGTACCTGATCAGGGTAACATGGCTGCCGACAACCCTGGCAGTTGGGCTTTATCAATCAATGGTATACCAAAGGCTATATACCTAGTAGCACATGTGTCCCCATAACAAAAACTAAAACATACTATCGTATAGTACAAAATCATATCATGCAATCCAACATTTCAAATCATATCAAAGATATATAATACATATATATCAGTTCAAATCCAAAACCGATTATTACACAAATAACCAGTTTTATCTCAGTCAATCCTTTAGATTAGTTATTTTCAGATAAAATCCAACACATCAAAAACAAGTAAATAGAGTTCGATACACAGCGATTGTGCCTGAAGCTGCTATTCACTCACCTGGCAATCCAAACCAAAACATCAGTCAAGTCCCACACGTCGATGGATGATCTCGATGGCAAGAACAGGAAGCTGTATACAATCAAACAACACAAATATCACAATACGGTACTGTGGTAAATACCAAATGCATGATATGCAAATGCACGTGTAGACTCTCAAAGTCGCTCAAAATATAATCCGAAAGTGAATCTATCACTTTCGATACAAAATCCAAAATCTTCGTAAAATTACAGTTTGCTCCCCGACCAATGTAAAATTATGTTTTAGTTCCCGAGACTAGACAATTCATGAAATTATTCCCAAGGTGCCTTGAGATTACTGACTCGCAATCCATAAGTCAGAATCTCCAAATTCGACCTCGAACTTTCAGAAAACACGAATTTATCCTGGACTTGTAAAAATTACAAGTCAGTCCCTATGATCCCAAAAATCATATATATCCTCAAAGTCTCTAAAATTCATAATTCTAACTACGGCAGAAAATATTTGCAAAAATGCCCTAATGCTGCCGCGACGGGAAAATATTTATGAAAACGTCACAATCGCGTTCCGCTCGCTACGTGATAAAATCAGACACACATTCCCACTCAAATTCGTCCCCTGAACACGAATTTGAACTCAGATTACACCAACAAACAACAGATTTTCCACAATTTGGCAAAATTCAAACCAAACCCTAGCTTCTCCAAAAACACACCAAATCTCTTGATTCGAAGCTTAAATCACGTTCCTTCAAGTCCCCTAACACTTATTCTAACATCCTCTTACATCAAATAACTCAGAATGATTAATAATCCGAACCTACAATGATTTTCGGACAAGATTGCATGTGACGAATCAAAGTTTAAAATGATGTTTAAATGGAAGAAAAGGAGTTGAACTTACCTCAGAAGTGGACTAGGGACGTTGGGAAACCAATATGGAAAGATCCAGACAATTTGAGCGAGTTTTGAGTGAGAAATTGAGAGAAAAATGACAGAATGGCGTGTTTCGGACCATTTTATGCACGGCAGATCAAAGGCAATGTACGTCGTACATAGTGACAATGTACGTTGTGGTGATGCACAACGTACCTCGTGACCCTATAACGTACGTGGTGATACTACCAGTAGCTACGGGTTTCAAATAAACATACCTCAACGTACGTCATAGTCATACAACATACGTTAGTCATCCTCATCCCAGATAACGTACGTCTTACGTATGTAACATACGTCATGCTGCTTTTCCAGACAACGTACGTCTTGCACAACGTGCTACGTACGTTGTCCACTCTCCCATCTCATACTCGACGTTTCACGTTTTCTCACATGCACCAAACTTCACTCGAGGTTCGATGACACCTAATCCTCGATAAATACGTCAGATTACCTTCAAGGTCAAGTCAGACTCGGTCAAAAGTCTATAAGACTCCTAACCAAAATGGGCGGGATTTCACAGTACCGATCCGATATCGATTCTACCATATCAGATGGCGTCGACAGAGCTGAGAGAGTTAGAGACTCAATTGAGAGAAATGTTGGACAAGGGATTCGTCCGATCGAGTGTTCCACCTTGGGGCGCACCGATCTTGTTTGTAAAAAAGAAGGATGGAAGCCTTTGAATGTGCATTGATTAGCGACAATTGAACAAGGTAACGGTGAAGAACCGATATTCGCTTCCGAGGATAGATGATTTATTTGACCATTTACAAGGTACACAATGGTTTTCTAATATAGAATTGAGGTCGGGATATCGTGAGCACATTTCGAAGACTGCATTTCGGACTAGATATGGACACTATGAGTTTTTGGTGATATCGTTTGGATTGACGAATGCTCCTGCGACATTCAAGGATTTGATGAATAGAGTGTTCAGGCTGTATTTAGATCGATTTGCGATTGTCTTCATCGATGACATCCTGATCTACTCGAGGAGTAGGGAGGAGCACTTAAGGTCAGTCTTGCAAACTTTGAGAGAAGATCAGCTTTATGCTAAGTTCTTGAAGTACGAATTTTGGCTTAATCACATGATATTTCTAGGACATGTGGTGTCGATAGATGATATTATGGTTGACCCGTAAAAGGTAGAGACTGTACTCCATTAGGAGAGGCCTAAGACAGCTACAAATATTCTGAGTTTTCTGGGTCTAGCTGGTTGCTATAGGAGGTTTATTTAAGTTTTTTTAGGATAGCAGCTCTTATGACCCGATTAACTAAAAAAGAAGTCAAATTTGTGTGGTCTGATAGATGTGAGGACATTTTCTAGAAATTGAAGGTATGTTTGACGAGCGCGCCAGTGTTGGTTTTTTCGTCGGGTTCTGAAGGATTCGCAATGTACAGTGATGCCTCGAGAGTTGGCTTAGGTTGTGTGTTGATGCAACATGGCAAGGTGATTGCCTATGCATCCAGACAGCTTAAGAGGCATGAACAAAATTATCTGATGCATGATTTGGAGTTAGCAACCATGGTGTTTGCACTCAAGATTTGGAGGCATTATCTCTATGGAGAGACTTTTGAGATCTTTACAGATCACAAAAGTTTAAAGTACATTTTTGGGCAAAAAGACCTGAACTTGAGACAAATACGTTGGTTGAAATTGCTAAAGGATTATGATTGCACCATATCATATCATATTGGCAAGGCTAACGTGATTGTTGATGCCTTGAGTAGGAAGTTGATGGGGAGTTTGGCTCACATCGCAGTTGAGAGACGACCAGCGGTGTCGGAGTCGTAGAGATTGATGGAGCTTAGAGTCGAGTTGCAGTTTGACAACTCTGGGGCTCTACTTGGTCATGTTGAGGCTATACATGTTTTGTTAGATTGAATTTGAGAGGCTCAAAAGGAGGATTCTGAGATCGAGGATTTGATTGAAAAGGTTAAGACATCTGAGGTACCAGGGTTTAGTCTTGACGACTCTGGAGAGTTACACGAGGAGATTATGACAGAGGGTAATAGTTCTTCTTATTTCATACACCCGGAATACATTAAGATGTATCTGAACCTTCGAGAGTCATATTGGTGGTCGGGGATGAAGAAGGACATAGCTGAGTTTACCAGCCGATGCTTAACTTATTAGCAAGTTACGTTTGAACACTAGCGTCCTTCTAGATTATTGCAGCAGATGCCTCTTCCAAAGTGGAAGTGGGATCGTATCACGATTGACTTTGTAGTTAGATTACCTAGGAAATTGTAGAGATATGATTCTATCCGAGTCATCGTGGATCGATTCACCAAGTCATCTTATTTTCTGTCTGTCAAGACGACATATGGAGCGACATGATTGGCGAGATTGTATATCGACAGGATAGTATGTCTTCATGGTGTGACGATCTCTATAGTGTCTGACAGAGGACCTCAGTTTACGTTCCAGTTTTTGCGTAAACTTCAGGACGAGTTGAGTACTCGATTGGATTTCAGCACTGCTTTTCATCTGCTGGCAGATGGACAATCTGAGCATACGATTCAGACTTTAGAGGATATGTTGAGAGTGTGCGCTATGAATTTTGGTCGTAGTTGGGATTCCCACTTACCATTGATAGAGTTTGCATATAACAACTCGTACCACTCGAGTATCGAGATGGCGCCTTACTAGGCACTGTATGTTAGGAAATGTAGATCTCCTTTATGTTGGGTCGATGCCAGAGAGAGAGCCATTGGGGCCAGATCTTATTTTGGAGACTACTGAAAAGGTCACGCTGATTCAGCAGCGGATTCAGACTGCTCATAGTCGTCAGAAGAGTTACGCTGATCCAAAGCGTAAACATCTGGAGTTTGAGGTTAGAGACCATGTATTCCTAAAAGTATCACCTATGAAAGGTGTTATAAGATTTGGGAAGAAGGGAAAGTTGAGCCCGATGTACATTGGTCCTTTTGAGATTATCGGTCGAGTTGGAGCCGTGGCATATGAGTTAGCATTACTGCCTCAGTTTGCTTCAATTTACCCAGTGTTCCATGTTTCACTTCTGAGGAAGTATGTCTCTGATCCATCAGATGTTCTAGCACCACAGTTTGTCGAGGTTCGACCAGATTTGTCCTATGATGAGGTTCTGATGAGGATCGTTGACCGTCAGGTCAAGAGACTCTGGAACAAAGAGATCGCTTCAGTGAAGGTGATTTGGAGACATCATTCTGTCGAGGAGGCCATTTGGGAGGCTGAGGACGAGATGCAGCGCAGATATCCGCACAGGTTCGACTCTACTGATTCATAGGTCAGTTTGTTTTATTTTCGATGTTGCATTTCTTTCATTTTTGCATTTCATTGTTACGTGTTATAAGCTTTGCTCGGGTTTGGCAGAGAGTTGGTAAGATTTTGTTTGCTTCGGCAAAAACGTACTTCTGGGAGGTTAGGTTAGATCTTAGCGTTACCTCGTTTATCTGAAAATTAGAGGACGAATTTCTTTTGAGGGGAGAAGTAAGTAATACCTCGTAATTTTAATTAATTTTTAATTAATTAAAAGATAATTTTTAATTTTAGAAAATTAAAAATTATGTTTTAAATATTAATTGGATAATTAACATTATTATTGAAGTGATTAGAGTAATTAATTAAGTGGAAATGGATTAAAAATGGAAAATAAAATCGGAAATAGAAGGACGAAAAGTGATATGTCGTTTGGAGTAGTAGGAAATGCTACAAGTTGTTTGGCATTGAGAGGTTGTCATCCGCCTCACGTTCCGGTCTTCGGTGTGTTGGTTGGATGTTGCCTTGAAGCGAACGACGCGTTGTCCAGAAGAGGGGAGTCTTGCGTCTGGCTTCTCCGCATGTCGTCCAGTCGAGTAGCTCAGCCACCCTCGCCAAAACATTGTCGTTTCATCTGGTGCCCTCAAAGTCAACAGCCCAACCCTCTTCTCACCAACTCTGACTTCTTCCATACTTTGCACATATTTTTCTCTGTCCACACTCAACTATTTTTATTCATTTTTGTTTCATTCTTCTCTCCTGCATCTCCTCTCTAGTTCTCTCTTCAATTTTCTCTCCACTCTCTCGTCTTCGTCACTGAAACAAGGTAAGAACATGGATGCCTTTCCATTTTCGTTTTTCCTTTTTGTTGCTCATATTCAACTTCTGTTTTGAATGATTTTGTTCATGATTGAATGCTTCAGTGTGAATGATTTTTGGGTGTGTGTAAGGTTGTTTTTGGTTGGATTTTAATGGTTAATGATGGAAAAATATGAGAGGCAGAAGGTGAGAACAAGTGAGGTTGTGTTTGATGTTTTGGTTGGTCAAATCTGGAAAGTTTGGGACTGTTTCGGTTTGATTTGAATTTCTTGAAATAGTGGGATTTATTTTCATGTTCCAGGATTGTTGGACTACAAAAGGATGGTGTTTTGATTGGTTATAAATGGGTGGTTTCGGGTTTAAAGGTTTGATGGACCATTTAGTGTAGTTATGAATAAAAAGAACCAAACCTGATATTTTTCAAATTTTGGAAATTTTATTTATGGACTGACTTGATAGTTTACAAGTTTGGTCAAATTTGTAATTTTGAAAGTAAAAAGCCATTTTTGTAATTTCAAAAAAAATTGAGCTAAAATTGTAATTTTAGCAAAGTTAAGGTTTAAAAATAAATTTTAAATACTTTAAGGACCAAATAATAAATTCTAAATATTTTAGGGACTAAGTTATAATTTTCCAAGTCTTGGGGACTGAAATGTAATTTTGCATTGGTCGATGACCAAACTGTAATTTTATGTAAATTTTGAATTATGAATTAAGAATGATAGAATATCATTCGAAATATATTTTTGGGGATCTTGTGAAGGTCCGAGTATGCATTTGCATTACATAGCATTTGGGTACAACCATAGTACCGTATTTTCGACTTGTCATTTATATATACGTGTTGATATATATACATGATTATTGTTACAACTTTTTGTTCCTGTCAGTGTGATTAGCCGCCAGCTAGTGGTGTCGGACCGATTGCTTGGACATCCAGGTGAGTGGATGACAGCTTCAGACACATAGGCTGTATCTTCCAGCTTTATACTATTTTTGCTGTGTTCAGATTAAATTTCTGAAATTGGAGTCATCTTAGGATTGGTTAATTTAATAATTTGCTTATATGTTTATTAATCATCTTACCGTTTTTGAATTGATATATAAGTATTATATATCCTTTACTGTTTTTGATATGCTTTTATTGCATGATTACTGTTTTTGATTTAAAGTTATATATCTACTTGATACGGGACACCTGTGCTATGTGAGATAAACGTAGCCTTTGGTATACCAATGTGCATTTATGCCCAGTTACCAGGGTTGGTGGTAACCATGTGTCCGGCCAGATACACGTACTTTTTTATTAGTGGCAGAGTCCACAATCATAACTGTTACTGCTATTGTTATTGATATAGTTCCCTATCACCAGTATTATGTTATTGTTACCAATAATATTGCAATGTTTTCTTGCATGATGTTTGCTTTGATTGCGAACGTTTATGAAACGATTTTCGAAGTTATTTCTTATATATAGCGTGTATATAATTAAATATATATATATATATATATATATCTGAATGTAGTGTTTTCTAACTGTTTTCAAAACAGTCTTTGTGAGGCACGCATGAGGCGTTCTGAAGTTTTCCCCTCATTGGGTTTGACCCCCGTTTTTTCTTTGTCTATGTTTATTTCTATCTTTCAAGTAGACAGTTTTTGGTTACGACAACTACACCGCATCTTGGACACCTGTGAGTCGTCTCTTGGTTAGTGTCGCCCCTTTTGTTCGGGCTCTACTATTTCTGGTATAGAGTTCCACATTAGGATGTTGTTGGATTATTGGGTTGCCTGTTTGTATTTTGATACATCTATACTGATTTCAGTTACTGATATTATTTTAACATATTTATCTATATATCTTTGATTTATATAAACCTGTTTTATATTGCTTATGTTTTTAATTATTAAATGTTTTAATAATTGAATAAGTCGGGTAGAGTTTCTGATCTTTGAGGCTTGTGCGAGATAGGTCGAGCTCTCATAGATGGTTCGCCTCGTATACTGGTCATGGTCCGGGAACAGGTCGTGACAGGTCTGGGAACGGACAGACATGCATCAAACTTGTTAGGTTATGTAATAGTCATATTCATGCCAATAAGGTGTTCGATGAAATTCTCAGGAGAACTTAATGAGTTTAGATTAGTTAGGTGAAACCGAAATGACCCTCTTAATAAATGTAGACATAGTTTAAATGAATTAAAAGAGACTTTAAGCGATTTTAGTGAGAGAAAACTCGTACCACTAAAACCCGATTTGTTGATGTAGTAAATAGGAGTCTTTACTTGTTTCTTAATAATCCAAATGTTTTCTTAATTTGCTATTTCATGTTATGCTTTTAAAATCGTGTTATGTTTCTTTTAAAACCAAACCCAAAAACCTCAAAGTCTCGGTTTATTTTATTGCTTTCTTTTATCTTTCGATTATCAAATAATACGCGTTTCTTATAGATTCGATTCCCGATGAATACTCAAAGGATTTTATTACTACATCGATTCTCGTGCGCTTACGTGGCATGAACCAAATCCCCCGTTGAACCTGAACGGGCGGTTCGTGAACCGTGTCCACCTCTACTTTACTTTACTTTTAGAAAAACTATTAGGCTTTTATACCATTTAAAATGACGACTTTAAGATGACCAAGAAAATTACTACTTTTAAGATCTTAAATCTTTTATTGACTTTCAATTGCCTTGAGATCAACTAATTCTAGTTTCATATGCAATATATTTTTAAAAAAATGACTGGACTTAACATAATATATATTAAAGAAAGACTCGAGTGATGTACAATAATTTATTGTCTTATGTTACGTTTAATTCAAGTTGCCAATAGTTAATTGGGACGCCATATTTGATTAGTACGCCAATGTCGTTCTTTATTCTAGTTAGTAGTCACACATTATGTTGATCTAATATAAATATAAGACAAACTCAATTATTTATACTTGACCAAAAAAATATATATTTATTTTTTTTAAGGACCAAGCTGGCACCTACATGTCACCTAAACATGGTTCTTCTAATTGTCGAATTGTAATAACCTTGTGATTGAACTTAAGATTTGTGCACAATATAATCCCTTAAAAAAAGACTCTGCTTTACAATAAAAAAGCAACTTGACTTTTAAACTGTAGTAATATTTAGATCAACCACTTAAACTTTTTTTTTTCCTGAGTCGGACTATGGCCTCCCCAACCCAAAAATATATAGGTTGAACTTAAGTATGGCCTCCCCTAATATTTGATGAAAATTTCTATATCTTAGCAAGACTCCTACATGGAAAAGCTTAGTAATAGAAATAAAAAATAAAAAAAGCCACCAAACAAACCACTTATACGGGAATGTAAATTTTAATATAGAGAAGTTACGATGTATAACTTTTCCCTCCCTTTATAAAAATTCTAGCTCCGCCAATGCTTCATAGTTAACCACTCAAGTTTATATTCCACTGATAGCTTTGAGATTAACAACCAGACATTATCTTTTCACAGGTTTACTTCAAGATAAATCTGTAATTGACTGTCAAATGCTTTGATATTAGCTATTGGAGATTTACATGGAATATAATCCTTTAAAAAATGGCCCGAGTCACATGCAACTTTTTTGTTTTCTAACCAGAGGGTCTCATACAACTACTTTCAGTCATTTATGATATTTGATATGATAGTCATTTTTTAGTGCAAAGTCGAGTTTTTTTTTTAAGGATTTTATTGTTTATAAATCTAAAGGTATTTGATTTCTAAGTTTTTAATGTCTGTCATTCGATCGATCTGAATCAAAGACAGTTTTGAGATTTGAAAGTCATCTTATTAAAAGTTTTGATTGTATATGTATTGAAAGCATCTCAAAGGTGTGAAGATATAAGCTTTCTCTAGCTAGTTGATATGAAGGTTTTAACAATTCAAAGTCAAGTCATTGTTTAAAGGATTATATTAAATATGAATCTCAAACTTGTTGATCTCAAGGCTATTACATTAATACGATAAAGAATGAGGAGAAGACGTGCATAGTCAAGTCATTTCTTAACGTATTATTGCACATTCGAGCAAGAATAAAAGGTCAACCTCTATATATGCATTACAGATCGAAACCTCCATCTTAGCCCTTTTCCAACAGTTCTCTTTGAAGGTTGCAAGAATATGTAAAACATAAAATACATTGTTAAGTAAGTTTACGTAAAATTTGTTTATATGAAGAAAAAAGTGAAAGAATATAACCGATACCCCTTGAATAAGTACATACATCTATACTATACAAGAAGTCCGTCTCGAACATCTTCAGTAAACTTGGATGAAGCTGATGCTCATAGTTTCTTGCTAATTTACCTGTCAAATGTTGTCTCCTGCTCTTCCTTCCCCTAATTCTTCGTCCCACATCAGCTACAAAGCGTTTCATCAAAAATTCACCACCGACTAGCGCTGAAGTAGATGCAATTTTGGATCAAATATACATTTCCTCGCCAACTATGCGCCAAATATTTGCAGCACTTCTGCATCTCATTGGTGCCAATCTTCTTGAAAATATTAGAGACGAAAACTTGGTCGCCAATTTTGTCTCAAGGACCTCCTTACAAATTTGGGTGTCTTTATCTAAGGTATATTTCAAATCTGCTTCAAACAATCCAACAATCTACTATTAAAAAGTCGTGCATTCTCTAGATCTTTCTACTAAATCTATTTTTACAATATTCTTTTACAAAATACCAACTCAATCTATACGAAACAAATACTACCTTTGACGCAAAAGTTGACGCCATGGAACGTGCCAAACTTCACACAAGTACTTTCATTGTGAAAATTGGTGATCGATGGGTTCAGCGACAAAGACTATTTCACGTCAAATTCTGCAATGAAATTTGTCTCTAATTCCATGCTGACAGATAAAGATCTGAAGGATTTTGTCCGTGCTAAATTTTGCAAGGAAGAGCACAATTTGAAGCGAAATTTTGATGCTGAGGTCGCATCAATATTGTTTCGTCGCTAAATGTCCGATGCTAAATCATGTTATTCTTACAGTGATGATAAATTTTAGGTACTATATACACCCCTTATTTTGGTCGATTTAATTTAACTCGAAAGCTTAGGTCTCAGTACGTTTTATTTACACTGTAATCGTGGAAGCTTCAAGTATCTCCTAAGAAATATTCCATTTTTAATCGCTACAAGGGGAAAGGAAATGTGGAAGTTTACAGTACTACAGATTATTCAAGCTGGTTATTTATTGACGACAAATAATTAGGAACAAAGGAGCGCAAACAAGGTTTACAATATACTTTCCACAAATTTTAAAAGTGATTCATTCGTCGCAAGAGAAGCAAAGAACCGAATGCAAAGAGGAAAGACAAAAAAAAAAGGTGGAACAAAATGCGCGATGCAATCCCTTACTAATGGCTGAAAGGAGTGATTTCTTTATTGCTGAAAAGGACTCTGTTGTTGGGCGGAAGAAGCAAGTGCTTGTCGCAATAGATGCTGCGCTATTGCCAGATGCTTTAAACCGTCCTGTAATTTCATTGCCGCGTCGCGACTTTCTTTACTGATTTCATGAAAGTTATTTATTGCAGGATTCTCAGGACACAGAATCTCCAAGAAATCAACAATAGTAGCAATTTCGTCGGCAACTTTACTGTTTCCTACCACTTCACTTAATTGCTTCAAACGTTTGAAAATATCCTTCTTAAATTTTTCCTTTAGTTTAACTTTCACTTCTTGATTCTCGCAACGGTCATACTGTTTTCGAGCGGCTTCCCAATCCGATTGAACTGTTTTTGGACTCTGTATTTTTATCTGCATATGTACGAGAATCAGTTCTCAACTTTTCTGAACTCAAATCTTCGAACAACAACTATAAAAAAAAATACTTAGGACCCCAAAAAAAACGAGAAGTCCACTCACCTGATGACGCGCTAGCATCCTGTGAAGAAGAGGTTGAAATCGGTTGTGTTGTATGTGGTTGTTCGTTCTTGTTCGGAACGCTGTCTCCAGGTCTACTGTTTGAAGAGCTACGATCATTATTAGAGGGTGGAGGAGGCTGAGGAAGAGAAGGATGTCTGGTGAGGCTATTGGGTGTTTGCACATACTTGGTAAAAGCGTTTGGCTGGGAAAATTCAGAGGATTTTGAGGTGTTGTCCATCCTCTCGTTTCAGGATCAACACCCAAACACAAGTCTCTTCCTCTATATTGCCGTTCGACAATTTGTATCCCCCATTGTTAAATTGTTGCATTTTATAATTGAGTGGGGCTCTTTTTCGAATTAAAAGATGCCACCTATGGGGTGTTAGTGGGGGAACAAAATATGATTAATAATGTAGACATTTTATACCTAGGATTATTCAAATTATAATATTTTACCGCAAGTTGGAATTTTTTTTAATAATGTCAAGTTTGGTTGGTATACTAAAAGCTTTAAGAGGATTATTATCATAATTTTAGATCCAACACAAAAATTGTTGTAATTAGCCATAGCATTTTTAATTCCTTTCAATTCCGTTGCCAAATTGGATTCTAAAATTTGGACCAAACGACTCCTACTTGTTTTCTATTTTGATACCCTTAGTTCATGGAAATGTTTGTAATAAAAGAAAATTAAGAAAAGAAAGAGCAATGCAGGAAAATTGATAGAAAAAAAGTTTGACTCACCTAATATTACCTTTCGATTAACAAAAAATAAATTAAAATTAAAATTCATTGAGATTTTATAAAATCACTGAAAAATGACAAAGGTTCGATAAGACAAAAGAAGTCCTTTATAATTGTCAATGAACTTGAAGGTAACTACATTCCCTTAGCTTATTATACCGACGGGCTTATTATAAATTGCAGGTAACCTCGACCTTTCTAACCAGTACACATTATACATATCTCAACTATTTTTTGTTGAAATCTTCTTTTAAGTAAGATTCAATTTCCTTCTCTCTCTTTTTTTTCCTTTTAGCTTCACTCCGTTTACCATCAAAAAGATCAAATTCACTTTTTCTTTTCCCTTCTTTTGAACAGGGTTGCATGAAGCAGAAACAGCATCTATTATATGGGCGACGGGAATGAGGAAAATCAATTTTTGAATGAAGAGACCCTTTGGCTCCGAAATGTAAAAGGGAAACTAGGAGATGTATCTCCACTAACCTCAAATTGGAGCATTTGCAAGGCTCCAAGAAAACTTCGGAATGTGAATAGCGACGCATACAACCCTCAGATCATATCAATTTGGACCTGTTCATTATGGAAAGAACAATCTCCAGACTATGGAGACACACAAGAAACACTACGCGGTAGCTCTCTTTGTGCGGACGCAAGACTGAGTTGGGACATGTGATGCTTGTGGGAAGGCCATGTTCGGCCTTATTAAGAACGTTCGCGTACATTATAAGGAACCGTTGACCAAATTCTGGAGAGAAAAGGAGCTGGCCGAGATTTTGTTATTTGATGGTTGTTTTACTCTTGAACTCTTTCTAAGATACTCTTCCAATCATCAAGATTTTCAATACGATTCTGTTTTTTCCACTTGGATGATCCCTTCGTTGCAGCGCGACTTGGCATTGCTAGAGAACCAGATTCTCCTCATAATTCTTGATGTGCTTTATTTTAATGTGTCAATGAGGTGCAGTCCTCCCAATCAATTGCGGTACCCTCTGAATGAGCTTGCCCTTCGCTTCTTCAGATCGGCTGTGGGTGTCGACCATGAAACTATTGCGGTGGCTAGTCGACAGAATGGCAACCATTTTCTTCATCTTTTGCACAATTGCTATTCACCTACCTTTCTGAAAATTATACGGAGTACCGAGGAAGACTTGGATCCCATTGAATGCGCCACAGCACTTGTAGAGACTGGAATTAAGTTGAAAAGAGAAAAAGCTAAACACATATTGAACCTCAGGTTTGACAATGGTGTGTTCATTTTTCCGAGACTAGTCCTCCATGATTTGACAGATTCACTCTTCCGGAACCTTATTACTTTCGAGCAATGCTGCCATCACGATGCACAATATGTTTCATCTTACGTCTTGCTCATGGATCGCTTGGTTGATACAGCCGCAGATGTGGAATTACTCGAGCGCAAACGCATCATCAAGAACAATTTGGGAGGTTGCGATGATGTTTCAGAATTCCTCAACAACATCTGCAAGCAAGTTGTTGTTCAAGAGTTCTATTTTGCAGGATTATGAGAGAAAGTGAATCGTTACTTCAACAAAAAGCGGCACAGATACTGTGCAGCTCTAAAACGGGATTATTTCAACAATCCATGGACAATTATTTCATTCATTGCCGGCTTTGTCCTGCTTGTTCTTACTTTCTTACAAACTTTGTACTCAGTTATGTCTTATTATCCCCATTGATTGAACCAAAAAGTTGTAGCCTATCGCAATTCTCATTATATTCATTGTTACCCAGCTCGCAATTAGTGGTTTCTTTGCTTAACTTTTTATCAACTTTCAATAAATGCACATACATTTTTAATCATTAATGTCATTTTGCTTTTATATATAACTCCGACAAACCTATGGATTAGTGGTATTTGTTTTTTTAGATTGAAAAAATGAATTGCACAAATAGAATGCATGCAAAAAATAGAAATATTGGCACGTTTTTTAAAATATTTATGAATAATAAATAGATTATAAACATATTGTTAAACAAACAGTAACATTCAAATAATTCTCTAGCCACAATTGATCATAGGATTAGTGGTGTTTGTTTTTTTAGTAAATTGTACAAGTTGATTCAAAAATTAGAATGTAGAAGTATATTGCACAATAAAAAGTAAAGGAATTAACAAGATTTTCAAGATATGCGCGAATACTGTATATTATAAATACATTCATCAAACAAACACTGACATTCAATTAATCTATAGCCGCAATTGTAATAGAAATTCATGATTTAATATATCATCACACGGGCAAGTATTTCAGTGACATTGAGTCACCTGACTCAATTATTTATTCATTTAATCTCAGCCATTGATCGACACATAAGTTTCTGGGCCGTTAAATTTTGAAAGTGGTAAAATGATGTTGGCCACACCTGATGACATCCAATCAACTTTTGACAATTTTCATTGATGGGCCCCCTTTTTTTTCCTCAGATTTTTGGAGGCACACCCGATTGTACATGCAACATTAAAGCCTAAATAGTTGTCCAAATTAACCAACTAAATAGTTTGTATAAAGTAACCATTTCAATAAATTTGTTTGGTGGCATTAATGACAAAATTAAGGGGGAGTGGGAAGGAACGAATAAACCTGAAGAGGGAGTTGGTGAGGTACAGAGGTCACATAAGATGGTCTTCTTCCAAATGTTCCATAGAGAAAAAGCATGATAAAAAATTGAAGTTGATGTATCCATTGTTGATTGAAGATAGAAATTGAAGAGTAAAGTAAAGATTGGGAAAGGGTGTTCCATGAAGAAAAAGCATTAGCAAATTCAAGTTGATGTGAGAATTGTTGATTAAAGAAAGTATTTGAAGAGAGCAAAGTAAATATTTTTGAGGTATTTAGATGATTGTATAAGGCTGGTTCAAAACAAGGAGAGAATTGGCAAGACCCGTTCCCGGACCATGATCGGCATACAAGACGAACCGTCAATAAGAGCCTGGTCCATCTCGCACAAGTCTCAAAGATCAGAAATTTTACCCTACTTAACGACTTATTAAAACATTTAATAATTTTAAAACATAAGCAATATAAAAAGGGTTTATATAAATCAAAGATATATAGAAAAATATATAAAAATAATATCAGTAACTAAAATCAGTATAAATGTATCGAAATACGAAAGTCAACCTAGAAACCCAACAGTACCCTGGTGTGGAATTCTATACCAGAAACAGTAGAGCCCGAACAAAATGGCGACACTAACCAAGAGGTGCCTCACGGGTATCCAAGATGTGGAGTAGTTGCGTAGCCAAAAACTGTCTATCTAAAAGATAGGAATAAACATAGACAGAGAACAAACGTAGTACAAACAGACTGTTCAGATAATAACCCATATCAGAGCAGCTCAACCCTTTTCAACAATAGATTTCAAACGAAATCAAATCGTACCAAGATGTTTTACATGCATGTATATGACATCCAGATAGACAACTTTTATTCTTTAGTAATGCCACAATTATGTCTCTAAGATGATCAAATTAATTCAACAAACAAGCTGATCGGAATAACTGTTTCAACAGAACAGTCTTCAGTATATTCACAATAACTTGAGATTCATAGAATAATTAATCACCACTTTTTACAAGACGTTAAAAGACATATATACCTACAATTTTTATTTTTTCAATATTAACAAAATGTCTCTCTAAACTGGTCAAAATGAAGCTACAATCACAACATTCACAACTATTCCAGAACAGAGTTAATTCTAAACTAGGTTCGGTAATATCAACATATCTCGACGAATACTCAACAAAATTGATCACAGTTTG
>CAODLS010321003.1:0-12798 GCA_948243855.1 Flueggea neowawraea
ACACAATTGTGGTTGACACCAACGAAACTAGAGATTTCATGTCTGACTGATTCAGTGTTGTACAACTTGAGAATGGTGTTAAACTGCTGGACCAAAATGATTTTGGAGTAAAATGGAAAATGGTTCACACTGCTTTCACTAGGATACTCCATCCCAAATCACACTCCTAATCTCCTTTTACTACTTAGGATGAGATAACAATGTACCTACTTATGAAGGGAAAGAAATTCAATTTCGCTTGTGTTATAATGTATTGGATTCTGGAAAAATTAAAGAACTTTAACTTGCCTACTCGGTAAAGGATAGGCAAAGAGTTGAGAGCATGCCTTTCAGAAAGTCACTCATAAAAATTTTCCAATATTTTGAGGTGAAATTGGATGAATTTGAATCACATCAAGTAATAGAATCCAACAAAATTAGAAGTGAATCTCTGAGAAACATGAAGCTCTATAGAACAATTGTGAGAGGCATTGTATTCTAGACGTATGTTAGAAAATAGGATGTGATGTTTCACAAAAAGCATGAGCTGAAAAAGCCCAAACTAGATGAAACGATTTTTTGTCAGGAACCTCTAAGGAAAAGAGACAATTACCTAAGAGGCAAGTAGACAAAATTGGAAGAATAGCAGAAGAAAGAGTTGAAACTCAGATAGGTGATAGTTCCAGCATAATCCGAAGTAATGAAATTGAGGAGTTAAGGAAAGAATTGAAAGAGTTTAAAGCTACAACTGAGGCTAATTTTGAACTTATGGCAAGCACGGTTCAAGCTAATTATAGACTGTTGGAGAGTCTTAAAGTAGAGAAGGATGTTGCTTCAATGCCTACAGCTTCGAACATTCCTCCAAATTCACAAGGTCCTCAAGAGGCAAAGAAAGAAAAAAAAAATAGCACAAGAAAAGGAGGATGAAATGACAATGGAGTTAGCAAGGCAAGTTCTTAAACAATGCAAAGAATTTGCTGATGAATTTCATGCAGATTCCTCAGACTCTGAGCAAGATGATGATCCTCCACCTCCTAAGATCTTTGAAATTTAGAATGACGAAACTATAGTTCAAGAGGAACAACCTGATGTTGATGAACCAGTTGATGAGCAACCAATTGATGAACCAGTTGATTTGAATGTGTAGGGTGTTGAAGAGGAACAACCTAGTAAAGAAAATGTTATGGAAACAAATGAAGCAGATGAAAAAGTGGTAGAAGAAGAAGTAAAGAATGAACAAAGAGAAGAAGCTGAAGATTCTATTGATAAACACGAAGAGCAAATAACTAAAAATGAAACTCCAGTTGATGACTAAACTTAGAAGAAATCAGAAGATGATAGACCTGGAGCATCTCTATCCTCTCAACCAATAGTATGAGATTATCAGAACCTAGAAAGGATTAAGAGAATGAGGGAGGAATTCATACGAAATTTTGTCAAAGAGGACCCTAACGAGCCAACAACATCTGATTCTGATTTAAGTGACTTAACAAAATTGGAAAACACAATTCATAGACCAGAACTAGTACCAAAACCTGAACTTGAGAGCAATCTAGCAGACCTTGCATAATAATGAGCTCATAGGAAAAGGGTCAAAAAAATTGTTGGCAAAGGAAGAAGCCATTCTTGATAGTCTAACTCTAAATCCTGAAGTTGTTGAAATTTGGGATGATGAAAAAGAATCAGAAGATGTTACTGTAGTGAGGCTAGCTATGGAAGAACTAGTGGAAGAAATATGTCTTTGGAACATCAAATCAAGAAAAAGGAACATTTACCTCATGGATGCCCGCTCTTCTTCCCCTCAGGACTTTTTGTTGTGAATTTCTAGCCAACATCTCATATATGTCATAAACCTCCTCAGTGGTCTTGTGTCCAAAATAACCTCCCACCGTCGTATCGACAAGAGTTTGACCATTCATTGTAAGCCCATCATAGAAGAATTGAGTCAATAGTGCCAATGAGAATTGATGATATGGGTATTGACTTAATAGTAGTTTGAAGCACTCTCATGCCTTATGAAAAGGTTCTCCCTCCAATTGTGAGAAAGAACAAATCTTGTTCCTTAATTCCACTATCTTTTGAGGAGAATAGTACTTCATCATAAATGTTTCACAATCTCCTCCTAATTACCAAGTGAGCCTTTTGGCAAGTGGATCAACCATGTCTTTACCCAGTCCTTCAAAGTATATGGAAAACATCCCATCCTTAGCTCATTTTTTATTAATCCATGAAGATGAAATGTTTGAATGGTGTTGTAGACCTCCCTTAAGAATGTAAGAGAATCATTTGACGACAACCCACTATATGATGGCAACAAACTAAAATGAATACTCTTCAATTTATAATTTCACGCTGTTGGGCTCAATCTAATGCAACAAGGAGATGCCCTAATAACCGGCCTTTGTATCTCTCCCAAGCTCATCTGACCCGGCAATTGGTTCCCAACACGACGTCCTTGAGCTTGCTGAAAACTAGCATCCTCAACCTCAGCTTGAGGTGCAACCATACCCTCTATCCTTGCTCTTCTTTGGTTAGCTCGATTTGCATGCAAAATCCTTTCTATCTCCAAATTCAAAGGAACAAATTCTTGATTTTCCAAGCTCTGAGTGCATCTCAAAAGCATAAACTCCCACAAGTTTAAAAGAAACAAACAAGTAAATAAAAAAATATAAAATGACTACAAAAAAAACATCGTTCCCTGGCAACAACGCTAAAAAACTTGACAGGGGTTTCACAAGTGCACGAGAGTCAATTATAGTAGTAAAAACCTTAATAGTATCCTAGGGTATCATATCCATAGGGAACACGTCTAATTGTGATCAAGAAATAAAATAAAAACATAAAATATATTGTTTTTGGGATTTTGTAAATAAAAGCGAGTAAGAAATTAAACACAAGTTACTCAATAATAAGGAAACGTTAGGGCTTTCGAGATAAAACCAATGATCTAATTGTCTAATGAATGAAATTGGGTTTTACAAAATGGGTGTGAGTGTTCTCTCCACATAAATCACTCAAGTAGTATCTATACTTCCTAGGAGGGTCCTTTCAGCCTCATCTAAGCAAACTAGGCCCATTACGTTCATCGAAGAATTTCATCGAACACCTTGTAGGCACCAAGTATTCCTACTCTAACACACTACAAGTTTTATGCTTGTAAACCTAACACAAGCTTCATCTTCCAATTCATCACTTGGGCTTGTCAAAAACAACATTGTGGTGGCTAAATACAACATCATTCAATGCAAAAAAAAGTCATCAAATCATCATCAACAATGGATCTAGCAATAAAGGCACAAATAAAAATAGATATAACAATTAAAGCACATAACCCATAATAGTCAATAATTAAAACAACATTAATCCAAGGTTTACATCTCTAATATCCTAAAAAGGAAACTAAGATAACATCTTTACACAATAGAGCATAAAATAAGAAATTAATATTCTAAACATGTTTCCAAACAAAGAAAAAGAAGATAAAATGGAAGAATAAATCTTCTTTCAGTGGTGATGAGAGATAATTATCTATTTTCTTGATAAGTGTTCATCCAAAGATTCCAAAATTGTGAGAATGAGGTGTATTTGTACCCCTATGGTCCCCCACAAAATATAGCAAAAATCTCCCAAAAACACCCTTGATATGTGTTTTGGTCCCCACTCTTTTTGTCCTGATTTTGACACTTTTCTCTCTTTTTAGGACGCCACGGTGAGGGCAACAGTCAACACCATGACTGTGGCTCACTACTGACTAGAATACTCTCCTTCAGCGTGGCCATGGTTAGGGCCACAGTCAGCACCATGACCCTGGCCCGCTACTGGCCAAAATGCCACTTGGTGCTTTTTCGTCCAGATTTCTTTGCAATTTCTTCCATCTATTTTCCAACTTTGAAAACATATTTTCGTGCCTTTTTCTTATCTTTTTCATCTTATTTCACCCATTCATCATCGCCCTGCACATTATACAAAGAGTGTGTAAATTCGATAGAAAATGCAAACACAAAAGGTAAGAATGCTTGGAATTCTTGCTAGAATGCTATGCAGCTTTCACATATATCAGTTTTACGTGCTTAGAATTCTACATGCATTGTCAAATGAAATTCCAAGATTGCACCTTTGGTCTGCACACGTGTCAGAGAATATTCAAATTTGAATTGCCGATGAGCGTTTTGGTTTTGTCCTCATCTGATCCTGTCTACGTGCGTAAAACCCAGTTTATGAGCGCAGATCCACATTATTCAAAGGTCACACCTTTACTCATCTACATGCTTTTCTTTACCAATCATCTTGCTTCTGCATGCCTTAGTCTTCTCCTTATCAAGATGAACACTAATCTATGTGCGTATCCTGCTTTTCTTTTTATTTGCATGCTTTGTATCCTCTTCTGCACGCTTAAAGCAAAGTCTGATGCTCACTATCTTCAGTGCCACTCACTGTTTTGTGCTTTGCTGAACATCAACGTGCATAATGCCCAATTTTCTCTTTCACCAACGTTCGTAGATCAGCATTTATGTTCATTGTGGCTCAAGTCAGATTCTACATGCTTTATGGTTGAAATCGCATTGTTTATGCATTAGCACCTCTTTCATGGATGTTTTGTACACATCATCATCAAAACCTAAGTCAACAATCTCCCCTTTTTTGATGATGACAAAACATAGATGAATTTGAACATCTAATCCAAAATGTAAAGAAATTGATCAAGGATTTCACTCCTTGTACCTTGATTAGTTCAACAAAATAATAACCATGATGCTCAAAGGAATAGAGATACCAATTGTTAAAAGTATTTAAACTAATTCATGGACACTTCTCCCCCTTTTTGTAATCATCAAAAAGAATATGCAAAATCAACATTCTCCCATTTTTCAAAGAAAATATGAGAAAAATCATTCAGCATAATTAGCTCCCCCTAAGTAAAATATATTTTTCAAATAAATCATTTTGAACCCAAAACTCCCCCTATTTGTTTGAAAATATGCATAAAGGGTTTAAAGAAAAGTATCCCCCTTTGAAAAACAAATACTTAATGCAAATAATCAACTCAAATATGCATATAACACACCAAATCAATTTATCAATAATCAAACACAAAATATCAATTGACAAATCACTGCAATGTGTGACCAAAATATCAAATAAGCAATATATATAAGGAAAATCAAAATAAAGCAAAATTTGAATTCAAGGAAAAGGTACCACATTTACTTTCCTCTCTTTGTTCTTTATAGCAGTTAAGCATAAGCCTCTAATTTCTTTGTTTGCACCATCATTATCACTTGAACTTGAAATATAATGAAGAATTCTTCTTTTCCTCCTTTTGCTTTGTTTATTCAAATGTGGGCAATCTGGTTTGACACGTCCCGGTTCATGACACTCATAGCAAATGAGTTTGCTCTTTTTCTTCCTTGCTTTTCTTGCATGTTTTTCTTTACAAAGGAATTTTCGGAACTTCTTTGTGAGATATTTCATATCTTTATAGTCTTCCTCATCATCCTCATCTTCAGTTGAGCTTTCAATCTATCTTAAGGATGCCTTGAGTGTAATGCCAATATACCTCTTCTTCTTCTTTTTGCCATCTTCTTCCTCTTCCATACTCAAGATGGGTGAGTAGGGATCCAAGTAGTTAATCTAATGGTAAGGATGGAAAGTCCTTAGCTTCTTGTATTGCATTTTTTATGGAAGCCGAAGATTTTGGTAAGGACCTCAAGATGTTTCTCACAAGTTCAGAATGTGTGGATGATTTTACAAGAGCTTTGAGGCCATGGATTATGTCATTGAAGTGGTCAAACATTTCTTGAATGGTCTCTTCTTCCTCCATCTTGAATAGCTCATATTTATGAACAATGAGAGAAATCTTATTTTCCTTTACTTGACTTGTTCCCTCATAAGAAATCTCCAATGTTTGCCAAATTTCTTGAGCTACCTCACATTCTTGAATCTTGTTAAATTGTAACTTGCTCAAGGAGCAATAAAGGATGCGCATAGCTTTTTTGTTGTAGGAGATGAACATCTTATCATTGTTGCTCCATTCCTCTTTTGGTTTCACCACTTTTCTTCCATCTACCATTTTTGTAGGCATAAATGGACTATATTCGACAATATTCCATATATTCATGCCTTCAGATTTGAGAAAAACCATCATCCTTGTCTTATAATAAGTGTAATAGGTACCTTTAGAGAAAGGAGTTCTATTAATTGCTAATCCTTCATATCTATGCATGCTATCTAAAGATGCCATTTTTGGAACTTTAATCCCTTTGGATGTTAAGCCAAAAATAATATCAAGAGCACAATCTCTTATACCAATTGTTGGTCACAAGAAGGGAATGTAAATGGCACTCCAAGAAGGGCTGTGAATTGGAGTTTTATAGATTTAAAATTTTTGATGAAAATCTTTTGCAAATTAGAGCAAATAACAAAGTTATTTTCAAACCAAAATCAAAGTCTAATGCAAAAGCAATAAAAACAACCAATTCACAAATAATATATAATGCAAATATGAAGAAAAGTAAGAAGTGTAAGGGAAGTGATGTATCCTAAATTTACATTGATAATCAAGCAAGATTGCATATATTTTCATCCTATAAATTATACTTTCATGATGAAATTCATTTGATGTTTGTGATGTTTGTAGGATTCTAAATTGAAGTAAATGAGTTGGAAAAGGTGGAAAATGATTGAAAATGGAAAGGCCCTAAGTAAACTCAAGAAAATATGAAGAAAATGAAGATTTCAAGGTGGAAAGGCTTGTCACGGCCGTGGTGGCATGTGCCACGGCGGTGACAAGCATAAAAAAGTTACACTTTCAAGAAAGGAAATTCTCACAGCCGTGATACTCATTTTTCACCGCCGTAAAACTCTAGAAGGCAACAAAAATGACCTGCACGTGAAAAGCTGTCAAGTGCGGACCAAGGCACATGCAAGCGGCATTTTTGGGAGACTTTTGCTAGGGTTTGTGAGGGACCAAGAGGGGTATAAATACACCTCTGTCATATTATTTTGGGCATCCTTGGATAGTCACACTTCACTATCCAAGCTTGAAAATTGAGAGAGAGGATTCAAGAAGAGGAACAAAAAATGGTTCTTTGAAGAGACCTATGGTTTTGGAAAGGAAACCCCCTCACCTTGTGTTTTCTATTTCTCATTCTAACTTTGGTGTTAGGTTTTTTATTTTGAGGTTAGTTTTTATTTTCATTTTCTTAGTTTTTCTTTTCATTTTCTTTAAACAATGGTAGTCTAGGTCTTGTGTTCGGATTTTGAGTTGTAAGTTGATGGATATTTTCTATATTTATGAATGGGTATTGATTTTTGTGCTTTATTTTATATATCTATAGTTTATATTGAATGTGCCTTATTTTTCATATTTAAAGATTGTCTTGGATTTGATTTTATGACTTGTTGTGGATGGAATGTTGTTGTTTTTTGCCACCACAATGTTATTTTTGACAAGCACAAGTGAAGAATCGAGAGATGAAGTTTGGGTTAGGTTTACAGGAATAAAACTTTTTGAGTGCTTGAGTAGGGATACTTAGTGTCTACAAGGTGTTTGATGAAATTCCTCAATATACCTAATGGGTCTAGTTTTGCTAGGTGAGGTTGAAAGGACCCTCATAGGAAGTGTAGGTACAACTCAAGTGACCTCGAGAGAGGCATTGAGTGATTTTTTGTGGAGAGAACACTCAATCTTGAATGCCCATTACTTTGATTTAGTAAATAGGAAGTTTTTTCTTGCATCTAAATGATCCAAATGCCTTTATTTTATTTGTTATTTCATTTTATGTTTTGAAATAATACCCTTTACAATTCAAAGTCTCGAATTTTATCACTTTCATTTGCTTGGCGATAATTAACTAATATATTTTCCTTAAGGATTCGACACCCGAGGAGTACTTTAAGGGTTTTATTACTCTATTGACTCTCGTGCGATTGCGATTGCGCGATTAGGAAGAGAGAACAAATCTGATTTATAGTGGCTCGGTCATTCTGGACCTACTTCCACTCCTTGAGAATCCTCCCATGAATTTCAATCCACTATCTCCTCACTTACTGGTCGAGGCAAACCGTTACAACCACTTGTTTTTGGAAGATCAACAACCAAATTGTTACACCTTTAGTTTTTGTAGGCTCTACTAGGAAACCGTTCATCTCTAATTTTTATGGGCTCTATTAGGAAACCGTTCACTTCTAGTTTTCTAAGGCTCATTAGCAATCATTCTTGTTTTTCAAGGCACAACAAGGAAACCTATTTACTCCAACCATAGAAGCTTGCTTAATACAAAATGTAAAGATGAGAGAGAAAGTGAATAGCAAACTTAGCAAAGTTGTCTCGTCATCTTTTCTAGTATGGGATGTATATTTATAGTCACTTGGTAGAATATAGCCGTTGGAAGCCTCAAAGTAGCCATTGTGAGTAACTAGGAAACTCTAATTTAAATGAAGTAACAGCCTACTACGTGTCTAGCCACGATCTACGTGCATAGTTCTTTCATTCAACTGAGTTCTATGTGTGTTGCTTGCTTGTCGACGTGTGTTGTAAGAACTCCAGTGGTCTGAGCTTTGTGTGGATCAACATTTAGGTGCTTAGCTTTCTTCTCCATGTGCATTGACCTTGAGTTCTACATGCTTAGACCATTCTTCTGTAGGGACATCCCGGTTGAAAGAGCTATGTGGGGATGATGGGATGGTGGTGCCTTGGTGTGAGCAGTTAAAAGTGTTGTGCCATTCTTCTGTAGGAGGTTTCTGGACATATTGTGGCTGGAATTCAACTCTTGAATCTGTTTTCTCTCGCATTCCGATGCTTACTTTTCCTTTGCTTGTTGATCAGCCTCTCAACAGTACACAGATTGTTGAATGCTGGAGAGTTGGGTGGAGAGTAAGGCAAGATAAAGGTTCCGAGGATTTGGTAACTAGAAATGAAATTGCAGAGCTTCTGGAGAGGTTTATGGATGCCAAAACCAGCGAAGGGAAAGAACTAAGAAGACGGGCAAAAGAAATTCAAGAATTGTGCGGACAAGCGATTGCAAAAGGCGGATCTTCTGATAAAAATCTTGACGCTTTCATCAGGGATATTATCAAGAATTCTTGATATATTCATATTTCTTAAGTCCATTATGCATATTAATGTGCACCTAAAACTACTTTACTACTATTGACCTAAAAAATCTATCAATTTTTAGCTTCTTTGAAGGTAATAAATTTCCATTGCAGAAACTATTCTAATTGAATTTCCTGGTTATGAAGAAAAATATGGCTATTTTTCTCTTAAATTCATTGCTATTGTCCATTGGTTTGTTTTTGAAATTTTGAGATAATCTCTTTGTCGTACTACTTATGTATTTTGCTTATCCGTGGAAAAATTGATGCATTGAAGGAGAATGAAGACAATAGCAGGTCGTGACTGAAGAAAAAAGTCTCTTCGTGGCTCAATAAAACCAATGTGGTGATGTCTGATATCGACAGAAACAAATTTCTCCACTTTAGACAGTACCAAAATTGAAAGGTTGTGTGACTTTTGTCTTGACGATAACTTGTTGGCCGGAAATGGCAATCCAAGAGGGGGTGAATTAGATTTTTGACTTTTAAAACTTGTTTAAAAACGTTTTTGCAATAATCAAAATATTCAAGATAAGCAAAAACAATGTAAGAACAACTTATCCAATTCACACACACAATAAATATAAAGAGAAAAGAGATAGAGAAATCAAAACCAATATTTATCGTGGTTCGGCCCTCTTAGCCTACGTCTACTCCTCAAGCTTCTCTTTCAGATTTTGAATCCATTATGTTTTCCTTCTTCCATGGGTGAAGGCAACCTCTAAACACTCTTGCTCATAAGGTGCCAGATTAAGCCACTCAAGTACAACCCTTATTTTTCAAGATAAATAAGAAAACTATCCTCTCTCTATTAGAATGAATTTCTCTTATAATTGAAGAACAAAAATGTAATCTATCACTCTCAAGCAAGAATAAAATTGCAAGTATAAGATTACTCTTGAGAGGACTATGAATAGTTTGCCAATAAGAACAATTGAAGGCTTAAAGATGTTGCAAAGAGATAGCAAGTTGTAGCAGTTATCATTCTGAAGTGTCTTAGCTTTATTTATGCCTTTCCAAGTCGTGCTAGTCATTGTGGGAATTAATGTAGCCGTTGTGAGATAGAGCATCCATGCATTTAATGCTCTGACATAGTATATAACTCGAGTAAATAATCCTGTAACTCGAGTTAACGATTATGAACATCACAACTGCTGAGTCATTAACTCAAGTTATCCATTCACCTAACTCGAGTTATCCATAAATATGACTGTTGCGAGCACTGACTTTCGACATTTGAACTTTGATCTTGTCAGTCCTAGGTATAATCATTCTATCTTTAATGATAACTTGAGTTATACAATATGTAACTCGAGTTAGCGTTCATGTTCATGCTTCATCTTTCATTGAATTACTCAAGTTGTGAGGCATGATACTCGAGTTGGATTTATGCCTCTGACACTCCGAATAAATAACTCGAGTTATCTAAATATTTAACTCGGGTTATATACCACTTGGACAACTTGAGTTGTATATGAAATTACTCGGGTAGAAGAATTTGAATCGTGCCTGAGATGTATTTCTTACTCGAGTTAAGATTACATGTAACTCGAGTTATCTAGTCCCTTAACAACTCGAGTTATGTAATATTTTTACTCGAGTTTAATTCCCAAGTCCGATGATTGATTTTTCTTCGGGACACTTGGTTCTTCTGGACAACTTGTTTACTCGAGTTATAAAATCAATTTACTCGAGTTATATATGGATATTTCAACTCGAGTTATTTATTGTGATAACTCGAGTTAAATTGTCTTCTCATTTATCTTTGCAGGTGCTTCTTGTCTCTGGGTTACTTTGATTACTCGAGTTAAGTATTTTGTTGCTCGAGTAAAGCATCCACAGACACATATATAATATTAAGTATCAAACTCAATTTTGTTCATCATCAAAACCTAAAGGGATCCAAATGTTAACCACCACTGATTCAACAATATTTCCCTTTTTGATGATGTCAAAACTTGGAAGAGTTTGATACTCCCCCTTATTAAGTGCACTTATCAAGAACAATAATTGTTGAAAAATTTGATCAAGGTTTTACCCTTGTCACAAATGTTAGTGCATACACAACATAGCTTAAAACATCAAACTCATTATTTTTCTCCCCCTTTTTGTCATCAACATAAAATTAAACAACATAAAAATGAGTTAAGGCATTCATTAAGCGAAAAGAAATGAGCATACAAGAGTCTTACAAATTAGCTAAAGATAGCAATAGACCAATATAGGCATACAAATTTGCCAAATAATTAGCACCGAATAGTTCAAAGAGCAAACTAGAAGTCAACAAACTAAAGTTCAAAGTTCAAATGCATGAAATGAATGACATGTCAATCCTAATGCCCAAGCTAAGTCATAAAGCTGGTGGTGCTAACGGTGTAGAGGTAGTGGGAACGACATCATTGTTAGTGCAATGGGTTTCCTTCATCCAAGTCCACATATCACTTACAAAGCCTTTTATCGCCTCAACCGTTTCACTAAGTTTATCTACCTTCTTCTCAAGAGCTTTAAAGTCCTCAATACTTACCGAAGCCCGAGATGAACTAGCACCACTTGACCCTTTTATGCCACTACGAGAGCCATCTAAAGTGCAATCAATAGGAGGAGGAATGCGAGTTCGATCTCTAGGATTAGTCAACACATCGGAGTCCAATATCACATGTGGGGAAAAAATCCATCCGCGATTGGCCGTCTTGATCATTCTTGTATTTCCTAAATTAGTTTTGTTGAAAATCCAAGAATGTGGCACTTCTTGAGATTCAAACCTTGATAGATCAATACCTTGTACTTGAAGAATCTTAGTGATGATAGTACTATAAGGAAAACCATCTTTCCTTTTGTGCTTCTCATAAGATTTCTTGAAGAATTGTTTCCATTTGTATTTCATTCTTTGGATAATAAGAGCAGGCAAATTGATGTGATTATGCTTGATGACGTACCAAAGAATTTCAGTGACCAACCAGAAATATGATTTTGAGTGTCCTTCTTCAGTATAATGCTTCGATTTACCGCATAGTGAATCATTCGTAAATCTTCCGGTAAATCAGTAGCTTCAAGATCGATTCCTGGACTGACTTCAATGACTGCAATGGACCCCAAATATTCATATGTTTTGTGCAACTGAAACTTTTCACCAAGAGTTGCTTGTTCATCCTCATCCTCATCATTGTCTTATTCGTTTGGTTCTACTTGAGATATTCCTGTTGGTACAATGCCACCATCTGGAATATTAAACAATTCACACAGAAGGCTCTCGGAAATGATAAAGCCTCTTCCACCTACACGAGTGCGAAGAACTGTACCCCTTTCATGTGATATTTTAACCTCATCCATATTGGCATAAAATTCCTTTATCAAGTCTTCATAAGTAGTGGTTTTAAATTCGAGAAATTCACTAATTCCTATATGCCTAAATACTGCTTCTAAATCATATCCAATGTCTCTCAAGGCAGTATAATAAAAAATCATTGAAGGCAAGAATTTCTCGTGTTTGATTACCTTATGATATACTTCTTGTGCTACACGAAAGATAAACCATGAGTCCAAAGGCAAGTCGACTAGTGGAGTTGAAGCATGTGACGGGGTAGCCGCTGAATCAGATGGGCGATGTCTTTTGGACGATTTTCTCCGCACAGGAGGAGGAGAGGGAGTTGTTGAACCTGATTCTTCCTCTACAACAGGATGAGAATCTTTCCTAGCCATGTGTTTCGTTCTTGGTGGCATTTT
>CAODLS010321067.1:0-10442 GCA_948243855.1 Flueggea neowawraea
TTATTCGTTGCACTTTTTATATATACTATTTTTTTAATATATTTTATGAGAAAAACATAAGTCTCGTATGAGTCAAGTTAGTATCAAGTATTTGTTTAATCAAATTTCTGTAAGAGAAGCAAGTGCAAGGGAGATAAATTCTTTGAGATGCACTTCCAAAAAGGTTTTGCAAGAAAGAAAGCAGTGAAGCCATGTGAGATGAGCTACTTCATCAGGATTTGTTGACTTTTCTTATTAAATCTTAATTATACAATTTTTTTGTGATTTAATTCCGCACATACATTATAGAATATAATTTTGTTATTTCTTTTTCTACTTAGAGATTTTGAAAAAAAAAATAAGTGTATGAGTGGATTATTAGCATTTTCATCTTCTGCAACGATTCATTTATGAAGAGACTAAATATATATATGGTCATGATAGTTGAACATCGTGATTCAAAGATAATGGATTTAAATACGAAATATACTACTTTAATATAGCATAGGTAAACCACATTTGTTTGTATTAAAAGAGTTTTTGTTCATGTTTCTTGAACATAATATGTACTAGATTTAAATCACCATACATTATCATATTAATGCAGCAAATTAATATCAATATTTTGAATTATGAAGTCTCATCAATAATAAGTGTATTTTTAATACTAAATATTAAAATAACTCATTTGACATATTATTGCAGATAAGAGATCTGTTTTCTAAGAGAAATGAATTGAAATGGTGCTATAACATATGGAAGAATTAAAATTGAAAGGATAATAGTTTAATGAGAAAATTAATTTAGATTAGAGAAATGAATGTAAAAAATTAAATGCTTAAAATAAGTAAAGAAAAAATAAAAAGAAGTCATAAAATAAGAATATTAGGATGCAAGTAATAAAAAAATAAATCTAAAAAAAATTATATACAAAAATAAATAATAAATAATAATTCTAAAATTTTATTTTTTACTTTTCTTACAATTAATTTTATTGTTACATAAATAATAAAAATTTTAATAATTATGCATAGCACGAGTAAAGGGCTAGCATAGATAAAGACAACTTGCTAAAATATTTAATTTTTTTAATCTTCTATTTTAGAACGGAATGTTGTATTTGTTTAAAGCCACGCATCAATCGCATCGTATCCATAGAAAAAAGGTGACGAAGATATGGCGAGGTCTTCAATGTTGTACTGGCAAGTTGTAAAAATATTCCAACGGAACTAAATTGATATAAACAAGGCACCTTCTGAAAAATCAGTTTGCGCAATGCTGTTGAATATAAAACAACAAGATTATGTTGTTGCTCCCACGACTACAGCTAAATCTTCTCGCCAATCTCTCTTCAAGAACCATAACTTACCGTTCTTTGAATAAGAAGAAAATGGGATCTCAGTAACAGAAGCTGCTGTTTCGCCAGCTTTTTGAGAAAGAATCGTCCACCTTCACGTACCTTCTTGCCGATGTCTCTCGTCCTGATAAACCCGCTCTGGTAAGAACAGAAATCTCTCAATCATAGCGAATTTGGATTACAATTGGGGATTTTGTCCCTTAGGTTGATGTGGAATGCGGTTTCTTTTTTGTAACTTGTTAGATTTTTGCTTCTGCAGTTGATTGATCCGGTTGATAGGGATTTGACGCTTGTAAAAGAACTGGGTTTGAGCCTTGTTTATGCTATGGGACTGGCCTTATTAAGGTTTGTTTCTGACTTAATCTCTGTTATTTATTCACATTTTGATTGTGAAATGGTTGTATGAATAATTGATGCTAATGCTTGGCTGGAGTGCTAACAGAATAAAGTCAAGAAATAGGATTAATTCTTCGTGAGATGAAATTTTTTTTCTTTATGTTTGCAGGATAGCGGACTGTGTATTTGTTTCAGCATTGGCCAAAGTTTATTTGATAAAGTAGTTTGTTGAAGCATCAAAGTGATTAGTATGGCTTGACATGATCATGATTAAGTGGTAGATATACAGTTTAAATAATTCCTTAAATTTAATCTTCCTACACAGACTAAATTGCCCGGTGTGAAATCTGTAATTTCAAGAGCAAGTGGTTCCAAAGCAGGTGTTTTGATTGAGCCAGGTGATAAAATCACTTTTGGGGATCTTTTCCTCGAGGTATGAATGGAGCCTCTTCACTGTTTGAATTTGGTCTGTTGATTTAGAATTAAAGCATTGACTTTTATTTGCGTCATCCAAGTTATCTTGTCTTGGTATGATTGTTCTATTCCTTAACGTTTTGGTAATCTTTGGTGGTAAAATCTGGGTCTGAGACATTGTTCCATTTAGATGTTTGTTGATTGCATTTGCGAAATATAAGAGCATTCTTGTTTGGGAATTTAATGGTTAGGATTCAAGAGCAGGGTTGATCCCTTCTGTGTGTGCTTGAAAACTTTGCCTAATAAAAAACCTACTTCTTTGTGTTGCCCTTTCCAACAATAGTAGAAACTTCATCTTTCACACAGTTTTTCTGTTGCAGCAATAGCTAGCACGGTGAAACTCTAGCAACTTTTCAAATATCCTCCTGGGAATGCAATTCTGTTATTTGTTCTTGTCTGAGGTTTTGGACATTTACATTTTTTTTTTAATTTCTTCCATCTTTTACCTGTATTGTCTTTTTACATATGCGAAGAAAGGGAGACTTCTTAATTTAATTAGTTTTTCTGGTTTAAATTTCTCCAGACAGGCCTTTTTTCTGAGCTGACTTGCTATCTTATATCATTCTTACTCCTTTTAAATATTCTGTTGGTTCTCCGCATCATTTGCACTAACAAATAACATACTTGTGATTGAAGGTACGTGCCACACCTGGCCATACTTTGGGCTGCGTGACCTATGTTACTGGGGATGGACGTGATCAACTACAACCTCGGATGGCATTCACAGGAGATGCCTTATTGATACGTGAATGTGGGAGGACAGATTTTTCAGGTATAATCTGTTAGATAATGTTCTTCCTTTCTAATTCTGGAGATAACCGTTGCTTAATCTGGTCTTGTTTTAAATTTTATGCGTCATGAGGCCCACTTATCATTTATTTTTAAGATCTCAAGTTGTCTTTAGTTCCATTAAAAAAGAAACACAGAGAAAGTTTCTCCATTTCTGTGTAAAATTCAAGATTCTTGAAATGAGTTCTTTGTTCTTTTTGACAACTTGCTAGGTTTGGAAGGCATGGTGTAAATTCTTTAAAATCAATAACCTTCTCAAAAAGTTCTAATACTCTCTGTTGGTATTCTCTTTATCAGGTAGAAAGAAATTAAGGAAACATGACAATTTGATCAATGACAGTGACATCAATATCATGGGTATATCAGTCCATGATATTCTTTGTTCTGATGTCATTATCTTTATTTGTTTGTCCACGAGGATTATTTATAAACTTTGTTCACATGAATTGTATAAAATAGAAACTTTGTTAGCATGAATTGTATTTTAGAATGGATAAATAGAGTATTAATGAGAAATTAAAATTTCTGTTTACAAAAGAAAAACAATTTCAAAATGTCAATATTATGGTGTGTGTGAGTGTATAATTTTAAAAAAATGAAAAATAAATAAAAAGGAAAGAGAATTGAACACAAAAATTTATAGTGATTTAGTTTCCTCTTGAAGCGGCAACGCCACGCCAAAACAAACCACCTGAACTTTAAACCAAACTTTCTACAAACTATAACTTACTTTCAGATAAGAAATAACTTTTTCAACAAGTTGATTGCGGTTTAAATCAAATACACTATCTAAATCTAATTCAGCAAAAAAAGAAAAAAAAAAAGAAAAGAAAACAGCTGCCAAGCTTACTAAGGTTCATATCCAACCTCCTGGTTGAGTAGAGTTCGACTAAAATACTTTGTTTGAACTTAGATCATAAGCTGAACTTGGTTCTACTAGACCAGTTAATTACTTTCTGAAGCTGAAACTGAACCTCTCTATTCTCTAATTTTTATTACACGGAATACGAATAAGCTCAGATACTGGATTGAGTATGTGAAATATTCTCTTTCTCTTCTTTAGCTTTTCCTTTCGATTTAATTAGTAAGAAATTTATTGATGATCAACTTGAACACTAATATTTTCATTGTTTTTTTCTTTGATGCTTTTTTGATATATTTATAAAATCATCTTCTAGCTGTTGCACAAGTCAATAGATCCATTTATATATAACTTTATTTTCACTCAATCATTCCTTACACATTGTTTACTCTAGTAAATCATCTTTCAGTTGAGCAAGTGTTGGAATATCTTCTTGTTGGGGTATATGTCACTTGGTTGTGTTCATCAGGCTGACTCCAGTGAGATTCTGGTCAGCTGAGTGGCCTAGCTTCTTACAATCGTGGGTTTTATTGATGAAATCCTCACTGAGTTCTTCTTCACTTGGCTGAATGCTTTTCCAAGTTCAATTTAGTGAACATCATTCGATTGTTAATTCAGACTGTAGTTCTCTGGAACCTCTTCTCTAATGAGCTTTTATTTAGTTGAGCTACCTAGTGAAAATTTTCCCTTTCAGACAGAATGAGTATTTTTGTCACTCAGCTGGTTGCTTGTCAGGGTCTTCTCAAAAGATGGGCATTTTGAATCTTGACGTCCTGAGTTACAAAATCTCTTGTTGCTGCATCATCAACTATCTTCTGTTCATTCGTCTTACTTATGTTTAGTCGAGTGAGCCATCATGTCTTTGCTCTTCCATTTGTGGAAGTGCGGTGCTGATTGCCATGCTGATTTGCTTGAGAGATGCTATCAGGAATTTGGTCTGTCAAGTGAGAATTATATTACTTGAATGACATTGGCTTATGGACCTTTGTTCACTTGGCACCACTAAGTCACTTTACTGAGCACTTATCTTCATGGTTTCTCTCTGGTTACTCGAGTAGGAATCCCTTTGATCAAGTGATCTTCTGCATATTTGTCCTTCCTCATTTACTTCAACCAAATTGGACTGAATATATTTAAGGTTTTGGTCTTGAGAGGAAGTTGATCAACCTCTTCGGTCTGAGAATTTCTACAGCTGCTTTTTTTCTTTGTTTGCAGGGTGGAAGTTCAGAACAACTTTACAATTCAGTGCATTCACAGGCATGGATACACAGGAAGGACATGAGACTAGCTATTTTAATTCAGTAAAAATAAAATCCTGCATAAAGAGAAGTAAACAGAAGAAACAGACAAAATGTAGAAGAAATAGACAAAATGTACATTGACTGATTGCTACTAATTTTTCATTCGTGAACAGATATTCACCTTGCCAAAGGATACATTGGTCTATCCAGCTCATGACTATAAGGGGTTTTCGGTAAGACAACATTTATGTTTTTGCTAATTGATTATAAATATTTCTGCTAGAGCAAGATGCCAAAATCCATTTTGTTTCAGCTAAGCACTGTGGGAGAGGAGATGCAGTACAATCCTCGGCTGACAAAGGATGAGGTAATCCTTTCATGCATTTTATGTTGGCAACACAAAGCTAATTGATTATCACTAAATGTTGACGGGTAGGACTTTGGAGATTCCATTTACTCCATTGGATGCCAAGGAAAGTATTTTGGGCTATTTGTTTTGCAATTTTACTCAGCAGCATTGTTCATTGGTCACATTTTGACTAAATATATGGGCCCTCCAAATGTCACGCTGCTAAACTATTTTGCTGCCGTGCCTCAAAATTAATATGGATAAAAGAAAATTTTCTATTAACCAAATGAAAAATGACACTAAGATAAAAGAAAATTCTCTACTAATTAAATGGAAAATGACACTATGTACTCAGTTGTAGTTTATTCTTAATTTGGAACAGAACTACTTTCATGTCTTTTTCTTGCAAATTGCTAATGTTGTCAATTCTGTTGCGCAGGAAACTTTCAAAAGCATAATGCAAAGTAAGTGCCGATAACTTGCATGAACTCTTATTAATCTTTAACACTGCTCTTTTCAAGGAATGTTTGATGATTTCATTCTGACTGCTATCGGCAAAACCTTCTGCAGCAATTAATTTTGGATTGTTTACAATAAATGAGGGCCTCTTCCTTGAAGAAAGTAAAAATAAATTCTAACCATTTTTAGGCACAAAAATCAACGGTCTTTACGGATAGTAGCCTTAACAAAACACATAATGGCAGTTAAACAAAGGTTAACTCGAGAAATTGTCAATTAAAATCTGAACTGATGCAATCTTTGTTGAACAGATTTGAACTTGTCATACCCGAAGATGGTCGACATTGCAGTCCCCGCAAACATGGTTTGTGGTTTGCAAGACAGAGTGACTTCGAAAGCTTGACGATCCTATATTCAGGTACATGTGGGGTCATGATATGTAAATAGATAAAAGCAGGATTTCATACTCAAAATGTATGAGGCTTGCCCAACCCCAACTTTTGATGCAGAAAACTATTTGTAAAAGATCATTTTGGCGGTTCTCATTAAGTGATAAACTGCTGCAACTAATGATAATATAGGATGCAGGTGTTAATGCGATAAGATGTTTGTGCTTTACGTTTATCTTGTCTGTTCTTGTTACCATCTTGAGCTGCCATGGCTAAAAGCAAAAGCCTTGCTATGAATTATTCGTGGTGCTATACATTCTTTTATTGCCAGTAACTCTTTTATTGTGGAGTAAATTACACAACAGACGCCTTAAAAACCCTAAAACTGCAAATTTAGTGCCTCTTTATTTCTATTTTCAAAAATTGTCACCTTTGAGAAAATATTTGTGCCCATAGGAATATTTTTTATTTCTATTTTCTATTTTCCCGCAGGTCTTTATTTCTCTCTCGAATCACTATCTTCCCTCTACCCCACTCCCTGTCTCGTTTCTCTCTCTGCTCCCTCATTGGTTTGCCACCACCTCCACCTCCCTATTTCTCTCTCTTGTTCTCTCTCTCTCTCTCCCCCACTCTTTTGTATAACTATTGGCCACCTTTTTTAAACTTAAAAAAATTAACAAAATATTTTGTTGAATGAAAATAAGTTGATTGAATGAATCAGTTAAAAAATTTGTGCACCATTTGTATACTATTTGTACGCCTTTTATAAAATCCATTGGAAAGACAAAGTAAAGACGCTTGTGTAGATGTTTTGTACACCATTTAAACAGTAGAAAATTAAATTACTATAACAAATCAATTTAAACTTTATTTTGTTCCCATTTGTCAACTTGTGCATCTATGTACACTTCTATTAAAAAAAACGAATGAAACATAATTTATTTATTAAATTAGTTTAAACTCCTGTTGTACACCATTTGTACACCACATGTACGCTTAATTGAATGAATTAATTATAAGTTAATAAAAATAATATTTATTATATTTTATTGTATGCTTTTTTTGCATATTAAAAAACATTACTTTTTTTATGACGAATTACATTTTTGGTATTGCGCACCATTTTATCCTCCATTTACAGACTATTTGAACAACTCTTTGGATAAAAAACCACAAAATATCTTGTCAGAAAAAGCGGTCCGCCATGACGGGTGAACCGTAACCATAAACAGAGACTAATTGGTAAACCCAATTGAGTTGGACCCATAAAGGCCCAGGGTGCATAAACCCATTTGGTTGCCTATATGTATGGGTGAGGGACGAGAACAAAAAAAAAAGAAAAAGAAGAGAAAAAAGAGAAGGAAAAGAAAGGAGGAGAAAAGAAAAGAAAAGAGAAAAGGTGAGATGTTTCTTCCTTCCCTCCATCTCCTTGCACTATGATAATCAGTCGATGATCTCGATCCGCGTGGCATCTAGACTGCGAAACAGTCGAGCACTCTCGTTGACTATCCGACCGTGATTTGCTTGCGAGACCAACATCGAAACCTGGTCTTGAAGTTGCTATACTTCCGCTGGAATTGAGGTAGGTAACTAGAACCATCTATTTACTATACAATTTATTAATTAAACCGGTACCGATTCCATCTTTGGTATCACAACCAACATGAATTTTTTGAATTTGATTCAAATATATTGTTTGTCTCTGTCTAGGATACTTATTGTATTTTTATTGCATTCTACTTTTTGTCTCCAACGCGATTTTTGGTTAGAGTCCGTCTGGAGCCAAAATCTGAAAGTTGGAATTTCAAAATTTTGACAAAAGATTTGAGATCAGCGACCTTGAAAACATAACCTGCCCAAGTTTCGTCACAAAATTCTATCAAGAAGGTCGTCAAAAAGAAAAAATTCGATCAAAAAATACTAGGTGAGAAGCTTACAGATGAATTTGTTTCATCTGATCCAATAAGCCACGTGGCACATTCTCATTGGATGAACATGGACCAATTAGAACGCACCACTTTGCACACGTGGCGCGTTCCTATTGGTTGCAAAAAACAAGCGGACCACTCAAAGTATGACACGTGTCATGTTGACCAGTCATCGTTGATTCAGTCAAAGTTGAGTGAAATGTGGACCAATCATCGGACGACACATGTCACATTGACAATGACGCACAACTTGCGTGGTCTAATGAGTTATTGACACCTGACACACGGTCAGCACAATCAACGTGACTGTACAACACGTGTCTGAGTGACAGATCGACACGTGGCGGACTGTCACGTGGTCCGACACTTGTCATGTTGATTGTACTTCCACATCAGCAATGGAGACACCCACTGAGTGGCACATGTCAGAAGTTGCCACGTGGTAGCAACCTCATCGACACGTGTCATGACATGTGGCGACACCATATGGATTGGTAGCCACGTGGTCGAATCACAGAATGACACGTGTCTCATATTGACACTTGTGCATCGGTGATGATGACACAGGACAGAGGAATGGAGGACGATCTTGCGGCGCATGGTGCCGCGTTGCTGTGCATGGTCGTTAGCCACGTGGCGCGTGTGAGCACGTGACATGTGTCCCGACCTCATTTGTTTCCGAAATTTTTTGAAACATTATTTTTTATTTTTTTGGAATTTTGGGTGTATTTTTCACAATTGTTTTGAGTTTCAGAATAATTTTTCCCAATTTGTTTGGTATATGAAAATTGTTTAAAAGTTGTGAAAAATGAATTTTTTCCAAAGAATTATTTTGAAAAGTAGTTTTTCAAAATAATTTATTTGGAAACGTGCAAATATGGTTATCATTTATATAATTGAATGGGATTTTAATTATTTGGGTAATGCGCAAGTGTGTATGTGCCCATTTTATTTGTAATTTATTACAAATAATCAAATGGGGTAAAACCATATTGCATTGGATAAAGTGTGCATTAAGGAAAAATTTGCATGACTCAAAAAAATGAGTATTTTGGGAAGATGGTGGTCGTAATGGGTAGAATAGAATTATGCATTTAGTGCACAAAGGTCCAATATTACTCCATTATCGCGAAAAGAGAACATGAGAAGTGGGAGATCCACTTTAAGGTCGTATGACTTGTAGAATTCTCGAGAAATTGGTGTGACCATTTACGAATTCTATTCTAACACGTTAGATAATGGTCCATTGTGTATCCAATTGGGAGACAAAGGTGCAAGGCTAAATATTATATTCGTGTAGTATTTATTGTGGGGATAATTGTTTAGCATTATTTGTATTTTAATATTGTTTAGATTGCATGTTGGTTTAATAAATGATACTGATTTTATTTATTATTTTGACTCATTATTATGATGATTTGCCTTAATTTAGTATGCAATATTTTTGTGTGTGCAATATATTGTCCAATTATTAAGTTTGTCTTAATACTTGAGATAACCAACATGGATTCTCCTAAGTCAAGTGGATTTTAAAAGTGAATCCAAACAATCATTATTTACTATCTATGAAATTAAATTTAGTATAATTAATTGTTAAGACCGAGATGGTAAATGTACACCCAGTGTATTTTTCGATTCAAAACTTAATAAGAGACTATACTAGTTTAATTTTTGGTTGGATAGTAAATATATGTGTATTGCTATGAATTACTTGTATGCAACTATATTTTATTGTTTGTCATGTTCATTTTTGATATTCACTGCTTGTAAAGGCAATTGATGCTGAGCCATACGTGGATGTATGTTGAGCTACGTTGAGCTTAGGTGGCACCAATCGTAAAACCTAAATTTTGATATTCTAATGTGTACTCTAAGAGCAAAAGCTCGAGCCCCATTGACTTGGTTATGACCGAATTCAATAGGGAATAGAATACGACTCAACACTTTGGACTGAATTGTCTATAAGATGTGGAAATAAGAAATTCCACTACTTCCATCATCTTGTTAGTGTAAAAGATGATGAAGTCACTTGGCTATTTTTGCAAGTATCAAGATGCAATCATTTGTAAATTGCATTTAAGGAGCAGTTAGTTGGCTTGACACTAACTAGAACTCGTGGTATTTGACCATCAACCCTGATACTTGTTACGAGTGTCCTAATCATGCAAGTAGAGGCGTAAGGCCTACATGATTAGAAAGCTAGTGATACTGATCATTGTTTGGTCAAGGACAAGGTCCAAGATGTTATCCACTTCTTGCCTATAAGTTGTACCTAACCC
>CAODLS010321160.1:0-13403 GCA_948243855.1 Flueggea neowawraea
TAGAACTAAATTTTATGGGTTACTGGAACACACATTTATACACATTGTGGAATGCACTAAGCACGTAAGACTCCTTCTACGCATGTAGAAGAAGTATAACACACATATAGGGGCCTTTTCTGGGCAAGGTTGATTGTAACATAGCGTTTCGATGTTAAGGGTTTGTAAATACCCAAACCCAACCCCCTCTTCTTCATTTTGTCTCATTTTCTCTCCAAATCACTCCCAAGCTGCCTGAATCTCTCTCCTATCATCTCTCACATTCCTTATCATCTCAGGAGGTAAGATTGAGCTTTTCATCTCTTATGTTCTTCGATTTCATGATTGAATCTCGGATTTAGGTTTTTGGCCAATTTTGGACAATAGGTTCAGATTTGTTGGATTTTGTTTAAATGGATGTTAGATATTGGCTTATTAATGTCAGAAATGCTTAGATTAATCTTCCAATCCCTTTCTTTCCTCATTTTATGCAAGATTTCTCATTGATACGGGAACCTCTACGAATAAGCTTGAGAACCCCTTAAGTATTTGGACCCCCAACACATTAACGTGAAAACCCCTAACAACAATTCGGTTTCAACCCCTAAGGATGGTTAGAAATCAGATTGCTTAGGTGAATGATCAAGGAATTAGAATAAAAAAACTCGTTTCAGAATTTCAATTTCGAAACACTCCACAATAAGGTGATCAAACTCCTTGAATGTTCCTTAAAGACATATATTCTACGCAAGAACGCAAAGACAAAAGCATTCGGCCTTTAGGTTAAAATTTCATCGAAAAGTCCTTTTTTTACATTGGGCTAAGAGTGTTTAAATAGCCTTACAATAGATGTCCTTGATAGATTAGGACTCCTAAATAATAGCTAATTACCATAAACTAGGATTCCTAATTGTATGCTACTTTCCATAAAATTAAATACAGAAAAATAAGAAAGTAATTATGACAATGAACAAATTCGGTCAGCCCTGAAGTCACACCTAATTAAGCCCATCAGTAACTTGGATTTGAATTAAATTGTAGTTGACTTGAGCTGCCTCTGTCCCAAAACCGTGGCCATCCAAGCCATCTCCAAGCGAGTTCACCAAGCCTTGTAGATAATGGATCAAGGCTTGCTGAAACTTCTTTGATCGAGACCTTGTTATGGGTCCTGGAGGCATGCTAACTGAATTAGAACCACGCTGGCCTTCAAGCTTTGGCCGAGAATCCTCTTTGACATGCCTATGCGGAAAATTGTCTGGAAGTTCTTTGACATGACCATATGGACTCTGGACAGCAGGGTGCTCCATAACACTTACTTGTCCCCGTGTAGCTCTACCTTTGTCTTCCAGTCAACGGTGCCCACTCTTCCATGTTTTATTTGGCAGATACCTATATGTCTCACTAGCAACTATAACCAATAAAATCTTATTTTCTTCAACTAGAACCTATTTGTCTTATTTTTTGGTATTTTGTTGGCCACAACATTATTTATATGATGTTGAATTGGACTTGGATCCCATCACCACTAGGTGTTTCATGCATCACACGTGTAGATATTACTTTATGCATGTGGTTCACAATACAAGTAAAACAATAATGGAGAGGAATGAGAAAAACAAAAAAAATCTTAAAGGTGTAGCTCGGATGAAAAATGAGAACGACTAAAATTGAAAACCTTGTGTAGAGTCGTAAGTTCTACATTTTTAGATTATGCATTTGTTAAATTCATTCTATAATTGTTTTTCAAACAAAGTTGAGATATTTTAAAATCAATAGATGAAATGATTAAGATAAGTTTGAGATGGATTTCAAAAATTCTCATTGATTGTGATAAATTGAAAAACATATTCTTGTTGCTTCTCTATTTGTTGAAATAGTACGAACAATCTATTGATTAAATTATTAGCATGCACAATCAATATTCTAAGTTCAAAGAGTTCGCTCATTTTTCAAAGAACATACATGAAATAATATGAAACTCAACATTACACAAGAATATCCAAAACAAAATAATAAAAAATAGTAAGTTTTATTTTACAAAGGCAATTATACATTTTTTTTCTCTTTTTGTTGTAATCTTAAATTTTTAAGTATATTTTAGAACTTCAAAATGTCGAGTTACCTTCAAACACTACCTAGTGGTATTAGTTAAAGATGATAATAATGAATCACAAGCTTAACTAACATAACGGTTGCGGCAAAAATTGGGGCTTTCTTTTTTAATGAACTACAGTTAGGGTTTCTTTGGGGTACACACTACACAAGAAAGATTCTGGTCGACGCAGTTATTCATAAATAAGAAGGTAATATATAGAAGAGGTGTGCGCAACGAAAAGGACCTAAAGTGGGGTTTTTTTGCATTGATTTTTGCAGTCCATATTACATGATTTCTATCACAAGTAGTCCAATTCTAATTTTTTAGTATCATAATAACAAACAACCAAACTATCTTTGCTTCAGTTAAGGTTTGAAAGCGAAAAACCTAGTCATGTTTTTGGTTGTTTTCTCAGAATTCATTTAATTCAAACTTGTCTAATGACTTTTCCGTTAAATGGGTTTTAGACACACCGAATCTTTTGCCTACCTTTTCTTTCGCACTACAAGCCTTTTTTGCCAACCCTTTTTTGTACACCACGAAGTCTTTTTGCCGACTTGGTGCAACATATTCATTCTTCTGCTACCATTGTTAACATCACATCTCACTCTTACATTAAAAACTTACTTTTACCATGTATTTGCTGAATATTCGCTATTCATGTATATCGTGTTCCCCTAGAAACTTATCACTCTCTCTATTTTTTCACCGCACAACCTAATTCTCTAATTTTTGTTATACAATATCCTTCGGCAATCTACCACAAACCAACTCACCAATTTGGACAACATTTCTTTCCTTAAACAAAAATAGTCAAAAAAAATCTAATTCATAGCCACATTCAATAAACTTGAACAAGTAAGGGGCTAAAAGCTCTACCTACTACAAACTCAACAAGTGAAGTCATAGGCTAAGTATTAGAATTCTACCCTAATCCAATCATTGTTGTACATTGTCATTTAATTATTTAATAAAGAGGTATTTTATTTCTATGAAATATTATATATTTTATGAAGATAAAACTCCATAAATAATTTATTCTTTCTTATGTCATCAAGTGTGTAACTTGATCATAAAACCATAAAAATAAAATGAATACTATTTTAAATGTCCCTGATCGATTATTATCATGGGAATGATAATGAATTAAGTTTAGTATGTTGTTAAGTGGATAATCACGTTTAATTGATTATGAATATGAGATATCACTTAGAATATAGATACATGTTGGGGAACATGTATTGGACTGACCCGTTATGAAAACACTTCATGGATTGATGTCACAAGTGTCTTTTATGTAGTGGTAATATTTGAGTCCTTTGACTGAAACTCATCACCGACTCCTACATAAGGAATCGTATGTTTTGACTTAGTCAAACGTTATCCGTAATAGGATAACAATTAAAACTATGATTGGATATGTCATGAATCATATAGAAGAGTGATAGTGAGAGTGATGAATTTGTTCCTCTTATGAAGAGTGATATCTCTTGCCCACTTGATGAGTAGGATTGATGGAATGTATGCATACTCGAATGAATTGATAAAGGGGTTTATCAATGTCATTTGTTATATCAACTGCTTGAGATCAAGAAATATGTTAAGCAATATAAGGTTGACATATGATGATGTCTTTTGTTTAAATAGGATATCGTGAGATAAAAGTACTAAATATCATATTATGACAGGTTAACTCTGATCACCGACATCCACTCAATTTTGGGTTGCCATAATGTATTACTAGATACTGCTTGTGGTCTTTGGGTCCAAAGTTTAGGACAATGTCCATTGCCAATTTCGAGTGGCTCTATTGGATCACACACAAGAACGAATTAGATTGGGTCACTAATAATCTCCCTTGTGGTGATTGAATTATTAAAATGATTAATTTGATTAATCGATAATAATTCAGATTTTTATAATTTATGTGTTAAATAAGATTTAATATATAATCCATTAATGTACTGGGTTTTTAATATGAATCACTAATTATTATGGTTATGAGTATTTAATTATGTGACATAATTCGACCCATGTGAGTGATTTATTAAATGATAATGTATCATGTAATTAAAAGCCCAATAGCATTAATAAAATCCATTAGAATTTCGGCACACTCAACCTAATTAGAAGGGAGAATTTCGGCACATTCAACCTAATTGGAGGGGGGAAGAGAAATTCGGCACTCTTCCTATTTTTTAAGAGTCTTTTTCCTTGTGTGACAATAAGTAAATTCGGCACACACATACTTAATTAGAAATCCATTACTAATTAGGAGTTTTATTCTTGTATGACAAGGGAAAAAACCCTAATTTTTATGTGACAAATTTAATTAAGAAATGTTTATTCTTGTGAGACAAGAAAGACAAACCCCAGTGAGACTATATAGGAAATTCAACACACATCTTAAAAGGAAGAGGCCGAATTCTTAGAGAGCAAACAAGGGGATTTCGGCAATCCTTGTATTCCTATATAGATCTCTTTATATGCCTATAAATAGAGTGCACTCCTTACTATTCCTCTCATTTTCAAGGCAAAACCGAATTAATGAGTGCCACAAACAAAAAGAAAAAAATTTTGTGATATTTTATAGAATAGAGATTTTAAAAAGGCATTAGTACACTCCACGAATCCGAAAGAAGTTCATTTGTGTTGATACGTCTAGACAAGTTTGCGCAAAAACAACGTGAGAAAAAAGGTGTTACGAGTTTTGCATGCTAAAATCTACACCAACCCCCTCATACGATCAAACATTCAAACTTTAGATCTAAGATAAATCTACTAATCCTAATCATATATGTTAATGTGCATAGATTCTTAATAGAATTCTAGGCTTAATTTTTTTGTTATTTCTACTGCGTTATATGCTTATGAATGTCATAAAATAGTCACGAATTCCAACATTAAGAGCAAGAAAACAATTTTTTCCCATTGCCAAGGGTATTTATTTGTCTTATAATGAAAAACAATACTCCACGGCAAGCTTTTCGTTGCTGCTTCCACTAGATCTTCTTTTGCCCTGAATCACATCGAGGCAAACAAAGGTACAGTGGAAGAAGCAAAAAGAAGCTTGGGGAGAGTAAAGCCCTACATTCATGGGCAAAACTTGACTTAAAAGAAGGAAATCCCCTATCGACAACAACAAAAAATGATTGGCTTATTGTTCGTCCTGCTCTTGCCATGCAGAAAGTGTTTCAACCGGGAAGAAAATGCTTTTGTCACCATTCTACTGCCATTCTGCTTTTCTATAGCCAAATTTGTGAACTATAGCTGAACTAGATCATTCTTAACCACCTAAGTCTGCCATTTTTCTTCTACGTACTCCGAGTCTTTAGAAGGTTTAAAAACCTCAAAAACTTAGTCAGCTACTGCACTGTTGCCGATGTTAATAGCCACAATCCGCAAGAAAAACTATGTTAGCTGCTGGAAAGAAAAATCAAGATGAGTTCTTGCAACGGAATTTACTGTACATTCTGGCCTTCTAGCCTTCTACTTACGATATGGTATGGCTTCGTAGATATCTTTCAAAATATCTACCGGCCTTCTGTGGGCAAATCATTTCAAGAGCACCAAGGACACACTTGCGATATGAGAAGTCTTCAACTGTCCCATCTTTCCTAACCAATGAAAAGCAACGCGTATCCTCGTATACAGGGTGATTTATCACCTGCAGAAGATGTGAAAGAAGCATCATACACAGAATACATCAATTTAGTGAACATAAAATGTTTACAGCAACTACTATAATGGCGAGTGATAGATTCCACGCATTTGTAGCTTATTGAGTAACTAAGAATAAACACTTCTAACATAAATCCACGCAGATTTGCAATAAGTTTTAGCTTATGCTAAGCATCTTATTCTGTTTTGAAGAGCTGCACAATATTATATCACAAATAAGAAGCAGCGTTCAAATCATCTTTATGTTTTATATGTGTTACCATTCCTATGCCAGGACTAGATAACAAGAAAACAAAACAGGGAAACAAAAACTGAGAAGGAAAAAACATAATTTTACTTTGTTTGTCCTGCCAAAGAGTTCCCAAAAATACCGACCTCCTTAAATATCATTTGCCATTTTTCTTTTTTTTTTTAAGTCAGCACAAACTAAAGTAAGTGCTCAATGCTGGTATGCACAAAGTCAAAAAATAAAATTACATTTGCAGCCTTCCAGAAATCAATTTTCAATAATTATATATACCTTGATGTAATCGAATCCAGTTCCAATTTTCTCATTTCTTCGAGGATGAAAATATAAGGCTGCCACTAACATTGCCTGATCAGTATCATTTAATTGGTGATTTACCGGATACCTGCATTTACAACATTTGAAGACATGTAAGGACTTGCCGCTATTGATTATTGCCAAGAGATTAGTGCACATATAGTAACATTGCTCACATTCAGGAAGAACATCGTACACATATTACTTGATACAACAGACAAATGTATGTGAATGCGCATGCATGCATGTGTTTTAGCAAGCAAATAAAAACAAACAAGTGGTTCAATGTTCGATTAGACAGCAACATTATCTATGTATTTCATTAGTTTGACAAGGTTCCCTGCGTAAGCCATCTGTAGGTTTTAAATTTGAGAAAGAAACTGACCCTGCAAAACTCCCATCATTCTAAAACAATAACCATAAAAACCATTTCCAACATCAGCAGAATGCTGGAAAAAGACAGTATTATGCATAAGCAGAATGTCATTAGTCCTACTCCTACTGAGTTATCCAATGTGCATCAATAAATATGCATCCATGTTAAAAACAAAAAACAATCAAGGAATGGAAAGTATCTATTTTTAATTTTTAAAAACCACAACTAGATAACGTAGCATGATTTATATTGACAAAGATCTAAAACTCTGAAATCCCAACATAGAACGTTTGCCAAAACAAAAAAAAATCCTCTACTACAGTTGAATATATAAGCACCACATAGGAAATTTCCGAAATTTGGTATTTTCACTTTTCTTAATCAATACTAATAATGATAATTCATTCATTATTTTTCTTTTTATTTCTTTCAACATTTACTTCTTTTTGCAGTCATTTTGGGTGTGGTGCTGGTGGCAAGGGAGGGTAGAGGGATGGATGATCAAAATGCCATTCAAAATTACAAATCTATTGATTATCTAAATTTCAGTGGAAATTTATTCACTAGAATGGCATAAAAATAGTACAAAATAACTAGTGAAATATAAAAAGATTGATAGTGCAAGCATGATTGCTACCAACTAGAAAAAATAGGGAATTAAATAAATAACTTACTTATTCAAGATTCTGCTCAGAGATTGGGAGAGCTTCTGAATATCAGAATACGTATACTTCAACTTCAATTCCCTCCTCAAATTTTCCAACTTCTTAATGCCGAACTTGTGCAAAAGTTGATCATTTATTTTTCCACATTTATAGCTGAAAGCAGCAGGTACTTGAATCTTTGTAGTCTCCTTAGCTGAACTCATTTGGGTACCGAGAAGGTTGTAAACATCAATAGGCTCTGAAATCTTACAGCCCTGAAGAATGACAATGATAAGCATAAACATAAAATATATGATCATTTGAAGCAAACATGAATCACCAGTGAAGGTGGAATTTCTCATATGTTAGACTTCACAGTTTCAGCCTTTGTGAATCAAACAAAATGTCAGATAAATTTTCTCGCTAGAATTTCTACATGCATAGTTTGAAACTTAATTCTTTACTTTGACGAGAGTTCCAAAAAATATAAACATATTAATTTATATATGACCCGTCATTATTCACTTTATCGTGAAGGGAAATGAACATGCCTTGCGAGAGTACAAAATTTCAAACAGCCCAGTCCCAATTGAAGGAACCTTTCCCCATGCCAATGCATCTATGGTCCCGTGAAGATCATCTGTGATTCCTGCTTTAGCAGCTTTAATAAAGCAATTTCCTGGAGTCTGCCGCAAATTTCAGTGAAATCATGTAAGATATTGATAAAAATAAGCAAGAAAATGTATGGAAAAATATGCACAAATTTAGTAATACTAACAGAAAAGCACGCTTGCACAAACGGTGACAAAACCGATGCATGTTCTCTTTGAAGCTTTAATCCTTTTGCATTAAGGCTGACAAACTCCCCTGTAACTGATAAACAATTTGCAACAAGAAGCATATGCCAAGGAAGTACAGCCTTTCCAACATCAGATACTGCAGACGCCAAATTCTGCAAAAGGACTGGTTAGCAAATCTTTATTTGACAATTATTTTGAATAACTATATGCATCCAACATTAAGAAATCAGGATTAATTACGTACATTTAGAAAAAGAATCTGTCCCACATCTATACCATAAGCTAAGCAGAATTCATGAATATTATCTGGATGACTGCGTGTCCAATCAATCATGTTCATTATTGGCACACAGGCATTAACGACCTTGCTCCAGAGTCTAATTTTGTCAGTGTGCCCTGACATGTAAACTCTTAGATAGAGCTCACCACGGCAATGACTATGTGATAATGGTATTTTTGGTCTATCATTCCACAAAATATCCACCTTGTCTACCTCCCTTAACCCTACCAATCAAATAAAATTTTTTGGTGAAAAGAACACAATGAATCTTAATACAATTAAAAGAATTGGGAATAAATTGAACCAAGTTCAGCTGTTAAATGCAGAGAAAAATGGTAACAGATATACGCAATACCAACCTTTTAAAACTGTTTCAAGAAGCGATGGTATCATGTCTTGAATTGTGTCCAACTGTAAAGATGAATTTTTAGAACTTTCAACTGCGGTTACAGTAAGGCAATGTGTTTCTTCTTTTTCCCTCTCAGTGTCAGCTACAGAACATTTTCTGTCGTCGTAATTAAGCAGGTCAAAATGAGAATGAAGCTGCATGCAAGAATTCCGCAGAGTTTGCATACACAGCAAGCCAACAAGAAGAATTAAATACTTGTTGCCACTACAGCTCCGTAGTTGATCCATAAATGATAAACCGAGAACCGAGAACAAGTGAATGGCACAAACCACATTTCAAAAAGCACTAGTAAAATGCAAAGAAGCCAGCAAAATAAATCTTGGGTTGACACGCAAAATCCTTGTCAAAATAATTCATGGAATTTATAATCCAATAAAGCCTAAAGGTAAAAGCTATTGTGAGGAATTTGAAGCTCAGCTCCAAAAACAACCCTAAATCTAGTTACAAGTAGAATCATAAAAATAGTTTGATTTAGAAAAAAAAAAAGAATTTATAAAATTTCAACTTACTTCAGTACTTCAAGTAACTTTGAGAATTATTTGCATCAATATCAAAGAAAAACATTGCCAAAACAGCTATAATTTTGTAAGAAAATAAACCCTACAGTTAGTAAGAAAGTGCCAGCACAGATGAGTGCATAAAAATAATTGCTCAAGCAAGAGCATCTTACTTCCAAGCTATCTGTACATTAGGAATATTCTTTTTTGTTGATTGAAGCTGCTTGTAGAGAGAATCAATTATAGGTTGTGATTTTAGACCTTTCTTCTTCACAGTTTCCTGAAAGAATAGTTGTTATTGTAATAAATTGAATTGATCGAGGAATGAAGTAGAAATGAAGATTTTAGTACCTTGAATACATGAAAGTGGATAACCCAAGGACTGAAATGCATCTTGCGACCATTCTGATCCTGCAGAGAGTAGCTAATATCCACAAAACGCATTATAACAACAATATATTATAGTCAACATGGGAGAAGAAAAGGAAAGTAAACAAATATGTACATATAAAAGTCAAATCTAACATTATCTTCACAAAAGAAACAATGTCTGAAAAGAGTAGTTTCTCTAATTGGTTCTGAACTTCTAAAGCTCCATACTCGAAACCATGCCTCCGTCTTGCAAGTTTCTCTGACAAAAATAGTGACACGTTTTGACGAGAGCTATTCTTCTTCAGGCCACACTCCAGTACATTCTGCACATTTGATGGGAAAAGAAATTTTTAAGGCAACCAATAATGGAAAAATGCGGAGAGTTCATGTAGAGTGTGCTAAAAATAATTAAGTTACAGTTTCCAAGTTTTAAGAGAAGAGAACAAAGGCGGATAAATCACTTAACCAACCACAAAACATACTAACTTCATGGTACTTTCTGGTCATAAAATCACTTAATCCACCCCACATTATTCCATAGAAGCTTACAAATATATATTTTTAATGAAGCATACATATTTGACATTATAAATTGTGTGATGAGAGAGGGGGAGGGGAATACCTTGAGATTAAGAAGCGGCGATTTTTCAAGTAAACTTATTGGTTGATCCAAGGCACTGTATGCTGCTTCGGAAATAGAACAGGCCGCCAATGAACCGACAGGCTGTCCGCCATCACAAATGTCAACAAACTCAACGTTACTACCAGTTGATGATGCAACAACGTTCCCATAAGAGAATTGAATAATCTGATTCCCATAAGCATTCCGCACTGTTCCATCATAGGCAGCATATATATCTCGCATGAAAAACATTAATCTCCGAGTCAAAGTACCAGGAAGATCAGCATTATCACTGAATGAGCTCTCACGATTTGTTACTGAATGAGCAAAACATTCAACTGGATTCAAGCCTGTAAGAAAAGAGCCCTCAACCACAGCATATGGGATATAAGACTTGGCGCATTCAATGGCATCATCAGCCTTTTGCTTATTCCAACCAGCACAAGAGAGTTGGCAAGGCATTCTAAATGATAATGGGACGAGAGACTGTTGCAAACCAAGACACATGCTATGCTGGACTAACTTAAGTAAATTGCCCTTGCTTCCTGCCTTCATCATTGCTAGTAATGAGTTATCCTTGCTTGCATATTTGTAAAATAAAGTTTGAACATCACGAAAGACTTGCTTGAAAGCATCAATAGATGCCTGACTTAGTGCAGCAGACCTCTGCTTCTCATAGCACAAGTTCTCTACATCAAAAGCCAACCCATATTGATCCTCTTCGTAATTTCCAGCAAGGAAATCTCGATAAGAACGAACCATAAGATGTTTAAAGTTACTTGTTTCTTCTGCATCTTTCAAGCCATTCAAAATTTCATCCATCATGTTTCTCCGTGAATATGAGTCAGGGTTCAAGTATAAATCGGCAAGCGAAACGCTTAATCCCCTCATAGACAACCACTCGCACAGAACTGCCTGTGCAGAATACAGAAAGTCAAGAACCTTACTGTGACAATGTTTGATGAGGCTCTGGAAAAGGTTTCCATCAGTATCTCGCAGCCAAAAAGATCCTTGAGAAGATACAAGCTCTCCAGCACGAATGCAAACATCATCTGAAGCAAATTCATGATCAAAATCTCTAGGAAGGAGCATGCTTATCAATTGCTTTCCAGTCCAAAAACTTCCACCAGGCGAAGAAGCTTTTACAATAGCTGGTGGCAACATTTGGTGAGGGCAAAACATTTCCAATTGCTGGATTTGGAATACATCAAAGAAAACTCCATCCTCCATGACCAAATGAGCAGCAACTAAACTATCTTGATTAAAAGAAAGAAGGTTCCTCCCACTCTGAGCATTAGTTAATTGCTTATCTAAAGCAACAAGCTCACTCAGCTCAACTCTAGATTCTACTGACTGAGGAACATAACCATGTAAACAATCACCATCAAAATCTCCATGGAAAGGTGGACAACAGAGGGGGTTTATAGAAAGAACTGACGTAACAGGAATAACCTTAACAGAGAGAGCAATAAGGGAATGTTGATGGATGGATGGAGGCCTATTGATCAAGACCATATCTCCATCATTTAGAGACCTATATATGGTATCCCCAACACGGAGTTCCTCAGTACTACTAATACGAACCAAACTACCTTCTCTGCGAACGTGCATTGAACCCTTCTCAAGCAGACGCATTTCACAAGAAGTATTCAATCTCTCCCAATTCCATGTAGTCAAATGTTCTGATATTTGTAGCCTCTCTGCTACAGGACAAGGTATGCCAATTTCACTGAGCTCAAGATTTGGGTCACCAACAACCACCATGCGGAACGAATGATCATTCCTTTTACCAAGAATAACATCTTTCATGTACCGTGAGCCAGATGCATTGGAAACAAAATCATTGCTCTTCTTTTGCTGGCCAATGATGACATCATTACACAACGAATTGTCTGCATTTAGCTGTGAATTTTAGAACATTAAAAATATCAATAAAACCCGTTACTTGTTTCAAATAGAAATGGCCTTGGAACATTAAAAGGTTATGCAGCTTGCCTTGGAAGTTTTCAGGCATTCTAGGATGCGAAAACTCAATTCATTTGCTGTCCCTCTGAAATCAACCATTTTCTTATATACCCTAGTTCGCTCATCCTATAAAAAAATAAGTCAAGTATAAATAGTTTAAAAAATTGTGGCTATAAAATATCAAATATGAAAAGAGAAGTAAATGTAAAATAGTACTTACGAAGATCAAGCGCTGGCCATTTGAAAATGCATGTACAACTTCAGACACACGATGAGAATTTGGCGTTACAGGGAAACAGTTGAGGAAAACCAAATCCATCTTTGAAATATACTTTTTTATGAAATCTGGATCCACATCCATCAACAAATGACGAACCTGAAAACCAAAACCCAACAACATATTACCATAAACACATCCTGTTGTCAAAAAGATAGGCAGTACAATCAGACACAGCTTAACGAAAGTTCTGCGAGGCCAAGCATATGAAGTGATTTGTAGAAGAGTGAGCAATAAAATTGGATTCAAAAGAAAGTTTTAAACATAAGGACTTGATTCGGAAAATAACAGGCTACTCATTTGTTGAAAATTGACCAGGCAACCCAAATATATTGCTGACTTTTTCTGTGACAAATTTAAATTATATTTAAAATGCCATGATACAAGAATATTGAACAGCTAGAACTGTGAAATTTACTCATACAACCACAGCTCAATTTGACTCCTCTTTTCTCCTCATATAGGCCTATATGATAAGCATCATCATGAAGACATCATTCATATTCATAGCTGGATTCCAAACATTCAGAAAAGGATTGCAGCACATTCTAATAGATTTCCTGAAATCATAAATTTATTAAATTTTTCAATATCTAAGAATATTTTGAGAGTTTGCTTGGTTGAGTATCAGAAAGGGGGGAAAATAGATAAACTTCCTTTACTTGGTTGAACAAAGGAAGTTAAATTTCTCGGAAAGTTAAGTACTTGACTTCCCTTTAACATCTGGAATTAATTTCCTAAAAGGGGTCAGGAGGTCCAACTTCCTTAGTAACCAGGCAAGCATTTTACGAATATATTCTCAAAATACTATTTATTTGCAATCTTTTATTTATTTTTAAAATTTTATAAATTATTTCAATAA
>CAODLS010321212.1:0-13296 GCA_948243855.1 Flueggea neowawraea
ATTTCAAACCCGAGGCAAGAATAAGAATTTAAATCAAAGAGGCAAGAGAATTCTTGCACTATATAAGTATGCAAGTAAAATGATCAAGAGAGGCATGCAATGCTATTCATCATTTACAAAAAAACCAAACCTTGGCATTAACAAGTTGCAATTTCGTAAGTTTATCTATCAAATTCCCTAATCCATTAGCATCCATAAAGCTTATCTCCCTTATTGCTAAGTTCAAACACAATTTCCTTGGTTTTGTAGCAACTTGGGCTCATTCATTCATCAATCAATTATAAGTGCTTTCTTTTACCATTCCTTACATTTGCTCTATCCAATAGATTACTTCCCTCTTATTTTTGGGTGCTACAAAACAGTTAGCGAATTAAGGGTTCTTGTGTAAAAAACTTGTTAATGATTCCTCGGGTGTACTAACATGTTCCACTACAAGGTTTGGGCTCCATAAGCTTGTCCTTGTTTAGGTTCACCCCTCAAAGAGAAAAGTTCTACCATTTCATGCCTTCATAAATAAGCACTTTTCATTCAATTAGAAGCCAAGTCTACCACCAAAATTTTTCAAACATAATTCAAACATTTAAGCACATTTGATCAAAAACAACTTAGCAACAAGCTTGACAGCCTCTTTTATGTCTGGTCGATGTCTTGCAAGCGCACGAGGATCGTCATAGTAATAAAACCCTTGGAGTATTCCTCGGGCATCGAATCCGCAGGGAACAGGTATTAGTTAATGATTGAAAAGAAAATAAAATGATAAAAACTGAGATTTTAAGTTGTAAGGGGTTTGGTTTTTAAAAACAAAAAATGAAAATAAGAAAGTGAACAAAATATTTTGGAACGTTGAGAAGTAAACAAAGACTCCTAATTACTAAATCTATGAAATGAGTTTTTGCAGAATTGAGTGTTCTATCCGCTAGACTAATTCGAGGCCTCTGTCGAGGTCACTCAAATCGTAGCTAAAATTGCTTAGAAGGGTCATTTTGGCCTCACCTAGCCCAACTAGGCCCATTAAGTCCTTTAAGGAATTTCATCGAACACCTCATACACATAGAATATGTCTATCCTAAATCATGCAAGTTCAATGCTTGTGGACCTCACCTAGCATTCATCTCTCGATCCATCATCTAGGTTCATCAAAACTACCATTAAGGTGATCAAACTCAATAATAGTCAATTAAAACAAGCCATTAAATCAAATCCTAGGGAATTCATTAAATATGGAAAATAAGGCATATTCAAAACAAACTCTAAATATAGGCGTTAAGGCACAAAATCAATACCCATTCATTAATATAGCAAAAATCCATCAAAGCTTACAACTCAAAATTCAAACACAAGACCTAAACTACCATTGTTTAAAGAAAATTAAAGAAAATGAAAATAAAAAATAACCTCAAAACAAAACCACAACACCAAAATTAAAATGAGAAATGGAAAACAAAAGGTAAGGGGGTTTCATTTCCAAGACGTGCTTTGGTCCCCACAAGTTTGATGGTGAATGTGGCTACCAAGGAACCCCTCTTTCTTCTCTTCTATGCTCCTCCTCTCTCTCTCTCTCTATTCAAGCTTTTGATGGTGAATGTGGCTACCAAGAGATATGCCCAAAATGATATGAAAGAGGTGTATTTATACCCTCTTATGTCTTCCACAAACCCTAGCAAAAGCCTCCCCAAATTTCCTTTAAGATGTGCTTTGGTCCCCACAAGTTTGGCTTACCCTGTCACACTTTTTTTTCTCCTCTACAGCGTGTCACAACCGTAACACATTTCTGCCCCAATAGAAGTGCCAAGATCCTTTGTGTCACGGTTGTGAGGGAGGCTGTGATGGTGTCACGACCATGACACTTCTCCCTCATAGCTGTGACACTTCTCTGAAGGTGTTTCTCCATTTTTTTCACTTGTCACGGCCGTGAGGATTGGCCATCACGGCCGTAATATGGCTTCCTTTCAACAATCCTTCATTTTCTTCAAGTTTCTATAGGATTTTTTGGAGTCGTCCATTTTGCACCTTTTTTGCACTTTTTTTCACTAATTTTTCTCCAAATTAAATCATCCTGTAAGTGTCACAAACATCATATCAATTTCACCACAAAAGAATGATTTAAAGGATAAAAATGGATGTTCTCTTGCTTGAATTGCTATGCAATTTTAGCACACATCACAAACCTCAGAAACCAAAACCACCCCAAAATCAACAATTGTTTCAAAACCCATCAAACCTGGCATGACATTGTCATTGAAGATGAAGCCACTGAAAGAAAATAAATCGAATCCAAAACATCTCCTCTCCAAATACCTGAACAACAAACCCAAATTCAACAACGGGTTGAAACACTGGCACAGTCGCTAGAAGTCCTACTAGCATTGCAAGAGTTTTTTCATAGCCAAATGGCTCCCGTGGGTAAAATTTCTCTAACTCTTTAAAATTTTGAGAAAGGATCTTCTTCTTTTGCAAAATCCCTTTATCAAAAAGAATTTCAAAATCAACTTCAAGTTTTTCAAATACCTAAGTCATCTGTTCACAATCCAAAACACTAATGTTCCAATCATAGTACTTCCTAAAAAAAATTCCCAAACCATTGCACCAATTAAGGAAGGATTTTTATCACCCGACCTGATGATAACCCTTCAAAAAATGTTCTTAGGATAGACTTTCAAACCTTGGGACATATCCAAAACCTAGTTATATTATGTTTCCAACCTTAAAGCAACAAAATTTGTCAATTTTCGTCACCATTTTCTCCAAAAAAAACCCACGCAGAACTAACTTATTCAACCTGTCAAATACATAAAGTCCTCAAACCATCAGACTGGAGACAAGATCTCCATATTCCACACAAATTACCAATCTCCTTCCAAAAAAGAACAACCCATACTTTGACATTTAATTATTGGGATTATCAACAAACATGGTATAAGGCCCTGTACATTCAAAATCAGAACAATAGTCACTCACGACTATTCTACTTAAAAACTTTCGTCTTATCTGACACTCTGTACTGATTTGTCCAATGGTGGAAGGCTTTCGAAACTATTATTGAAATTCTTCCATAATAATTCAAAGAAGCATTACAACTTTTCCAAAAACATTACAAGTTCACAACAAAAGAGAAGTATTTTCCACCACTCTTCTTTATCTACTCAAGGTTTTTGTACCATGGGTTTTCGTCTAGGAAGTCGACCACCAAACATAAGAAAGCTTACCTACCTTATCACAAGCAGGCTCATCAAACCTGGCAAAGCCATCTAACCCCATATTATTGGCCCAAAAATCACATGACCAAGCCCTTTTAGTAGCTCAACAAAGCGAAGGGGAATATTGGGACATCATAGAACAAATTTTACAAACATGATCAAAGGCCACAAAATTATCCTCCATAACATGATTTTAACAACTCAACAAAGCGAAGTAGATTTGACCAATGATAATGGAGATGATTGCTATGACATCTTACCTTCCCCATAACATGATTTTGTTAAAAAAAAAAAAAGAGTAAAATACATCCCGCTAGAATTTCTACTTAGGCAAAAAGTTAGGGAACAAAAACATTTCAAACTAATTATTTCAAATTGCAGGTACAAATTCTACAAATATTTTTGAAGACCTGTAATGGTAGTAGAACACTACTATTACATTATTAGAAAAACACAAGAGACAACAAATACTTGGCATTGCAACACTCAGGAAAAATTGTTGTGCCCGCCATAATAGAAATCAACAAATCACTGTGTGACAGCCAGAAAAATCAAAGTAACGACAACTGTAGCATTCAAATCAGTTACTGATGGCAATAAAGATTCCTAAAAAAACATTGTAGACGTCACTATAATGGTAAGAAAAAGGAGATAGCAACACTACTATAGCATTACTGTAGTAGTCAGAAAAATCACTATAACATTACTAGAACAGTCAAAAGATCACTATACAATACTATAGCAGTCAAAAGACCATTGAACAATACTTTAGCAGTCACTGTACCACTGTTCAGAAAATTACAAAATTGTCTTGACTCCTCCTATAACTAGGGTACGGCTTCAACCATTTAGGGCAAAGCATATTTTAGAGAAATATTATTAACCTTGTCTGGATTTCTCATGTGTTAAGATCTCAAGCTCCAATAGCTACCCAAAAATCTATGATAAAAGTTTGTATCTCCAAATTATATAGAAGAATTTTTATGTAAGTTGTTTTCAAAATTTATTCATAATACAAGGACTCCTCCATTTTTCATATTTTCATCCATTTTCATTATATATGGCCGGCTTTGCCACCTAAACTAGTATATTTTCATGATATATAGCCGACTCTGGCACTTGAATTGTTATTTTCTTTATCTTTTTATTTACATTCGTCATCATGCATATCCTTTTTCTTTTAATATTCACCTTGAGATCGTTAGGAATATTGGTATGTATGTATGTATAAATATATACTCACATTTAAATTTATGCACTAAACAAGGCCTATCAAACTTCACTACATTTTATAACAACAGGCAACAATGTATATTTTGAATATTAACAATAGATATACAATAATATAAATTAGATATTAATTGAACAGTATGTTATCTCTTGCTAACATGGGACAAACATATAGAAGCGCACACACTTACATACACACACACATACCTAGTAGAAGTTCTTGCCTAGTATTGAAAAAGCAATATTCTTGCATGGTCATTTTCCCTTGTTCATATTGCTTTGGCCTTGTGCTGCAAATTGCTGCTTTAACAGCTGTATCTCCTTGTCTTTGTCGTCTTCCTGATCAAGTTCTTTTCCTTTTGCTCTTTTTCTCCAGTTCTAAGAGCATTTCTTCTCTCATTTCGTTCATCAGCCTTTTGAGGTCATTTTCATTTATGCTTTTCGGCAAAACATCAGCCTTCAATGTACTTGATAACTCTTTACCGTCTGCCATTTGAGACGAAGTAGTCACAGACTTCTGAGGCACTGTGGTACCTAAGCATTGAGGAGGAACAAAAGAAGGGGGATTTAACAGCTGTTGCTGGGGGACTTTGAGGATGTCATTTAACACCTTAGGCTCCTGAGCTTGGACAGGAGTGTTTACTGCTTCAGAAAAAGTCTCTATTCCTTTAAGCTTATTGATTTCTTTTTCATAAAGAGTTTCTAAGTTCCCTTATGGTGTCTAGATAGTCATTGTGAATTTTTGAGAGTTGATCTCTCAGTTGGGCATTGAAGTCATTTACTCCTTCAACTGTTTTCTCCATAGCTTTGCAATAATTACAAAATCCCACCGAACCTGGTGGCTTTATGGCTGGAGGAGTAAGGATAGTCATAGTGTTATATGCAAGCTGGGCTTTATTATCCATGAAAAAATTTCCATTTCCAAAACGAGAAGACATTGCATCATAGGCTTCAGTAATTGTATAATATCCTTTAAAAACAGGGCTTGGAATTCCTGAAAGTTGTTGGCTTGTTTCAAGCCAATTTGAAAAAATTCCAGTCTTTCTTCCAGCAAAAACAGCATAAAATTGATGATCTTTTGAATAACAATTTTTGAGAAATTGAATCAAGGCATTTAAAACATTGTTCATTTCTCGCTGGTCTTTGTGGCGAAAGGCATTCCATAAATTATCAACTAAGGCTTTCTGTAGCTTATTAAGAGACTCTCCAGACTTAGATCTAAAGCATCTCTTATCTCCAACTGGATAATCTATTATAGTATATTTTCCTATAGACAATCTAGGCATTGGATCTGTTCTGATAACGGAATTATTAGTAGGAAAAAATTCACTATTTTCGGAAATAAAGGCATTGCTGTCATCGTTATTTGGGCTGGCATTGATAGGAAGAGTATTCCTATTTCCAGACATCTGAAAATTCAAGAAATTCAAAGTCAGAAAGTGATTTTTCAGAAATAAATCTTGTTAAAAACAAACTTTTGAAATCTAGTGTGTCTTCACTTTCTTCTTTAACATTTAAATGATCAAAATTTTCTTTTGCAACAATTCTCGAAAGTATATCTGCAATATCATTATTTATTCCTTTTATATGTTCAATATTTATGATTGGCTTTTCAGAATTAAGTCTTTCTGGGCATACTACCCATCTTGGCCTTTGTAATATTTTTTGTTGTCCTAAATTAGAATGATATTTAACTATTGCTTCACAGTCTGTTCTGACTGCTCTATTATTATTTTAACTCTATCTTTCATCTTAGTTTGCATTTCTACCAAGGCTTTTTCTTGAGCTTTTAATTGGTTTTCTAATTTTGTATTTCCGGCTACTATATCTTTACTGTCGTAGCTATATCTTCTATTTGTTCTATCTTATTAATTAATATTGCCATATCTTCTTCTAAAGTCTTTTGCATCTCTCTAGTTTTTTCACAAAGATAAAAACTCATTAGAATATTAAGGTGTTATTTTGAGCTACCGCTGTATTCCTAGATGGTCCTGAAAAATCTCCCTTTGCTATAGTTCCACTTATTCTTTTGTGATTATCTTCTTCATCTATTATATAATCTTTAGTTTTACTAAGTATTTCTCTATATTCTTTATCTGTATCTAACCTTTTATTTATATCCATTATATTCTCCTAATAGTCTTTTTCAAACCATCTATAAATGAAATGATGTTCATTATTTGTTCATCTATTTTATTAACTCTTTGTTCAAAAACTGTAACATGTTCTTTAATATTATCGTTTGAATTTCTATTTCTTTTGGGCTTTTTTCTAGCTTATCCAATAATATTTTTACATCATTTACCGTTGGTAAAAAAATCTAATCCTTGGCTTTCTAGGCTAGGCTTTCTTGTTCTAGATAATTCTGCTATTTCAGTTTGTTGATATTTAATTGCATCTAAATTTTTCTTAATATTTTTATTTCTTTAATTATATTATCATTATCATTCTTAGATTCTATTATTTCTTGAATCTTTACTAATTTTGTATAGACATTATTGAACCATTTTTTGATTACTAAATCATTTATATCACTAAATTTTGGCCTGTAATTCTATCATTTGGTGAATAAGATTCATTATTTTGTGATTATATTAATAAAATAAAGACATAACTTAAAACTGAGACATGCCTTAAATGAAAACCAGGAGGAGCGAGCCTTCCTTAGGGATAAACTGCTAAAACTTTATTAAGGGCTTTAGAAATCTGCAACTTCTTTGGATAATTACAGCAACACCAAGATCGGGCTGTCTTTTTTTTTTTTTTTGGTCAGCAAGATCGGGATGTTTATAGAAAAGATGAAGAGAACATGGAATAAAGTGTTCGAATACTTAGTGTGCTGTGCTCTCTAAGGATTGTTGAAAGAAGGTAGTAAGTTATGGAGATTTTTTTATTTATAATTTAATTATTTTTAAATATAAATATATATTTTTAAATTTTAATAATTAATTTTTATTGTATAAAATAAAAAAAATAAAATTATGCAAATAAAATATTTAATCTAATATATTTAATTTTTTTTATAAATTAAATATATTTTTAATATGTTATATATAATAGTATTATTATGTTATATGTAGATATAATTTTTAAATATAAAATAAAATAATATTTAAATAATAATTTATTTTAATTATAATTATTTAATTTAAATTTATTAATAAAATAAAAAATTAATTATATTAATAAAAATAAATATTTTTAGTATTAAATTTTGTTAAATAAAAATAACTATTTATTTAAATAAATATTAATTTTAGTAATTTTAAATTTAATATTTAATATATTAATTAATTATGTTAATAGAAATAAATATTTTTAGTGTTAATATTATTAAATATGGATACAAATAAATATTTATTTCAATATTTAATCGAATAATTTTAAATTTATTTAAAAACAAAATATTTTTAATTAATTACTAAACAGTTATAATAATTTAAAATTAAAGAAAAGGGGTGAAAATATTAAAAAAAATTCTAATCTTACATTTATAAATATTATGAATGATAAAGGCGTACTAAGTGTCCATTTTACATTGGGTTAAAATAAAAGAGACTTAAATTATTATCCTTGAGATTCTTCGTAGATAAGTCTTCTCATGGTTCTGCCCTTTTTCCTTATTGGAAAAGTGAAAAGTCAGTGTGTGTGGTATGTGCTCAGCCTCTCTCTCGTTCGGCGGTAGTAAAGCTGAAGTCAATCTTCTTTTGATCCGGTGCCTTCACATCAACATTCAACAAATCACCATGTGAGAATTTGAGAACCGCCATAATCATGCATGGCAATAGCGCATTAACTTTTATGGAGCAGAATACAAGCATGCTCTGAAGAAAAAGAGAATGAGTTCCATTAGTTTTAACATGCTCTGAAGCAAATTAGCTAATTACTCTGAAAAGAGGGATGAATCGCTGATTGTCGAGTTCACAGTAACCTCTTCTTTTACGACGTCGTCTCCGATCACTGTTCCTCTTCTTCGACGACGAGACGCGCACATTCATGCATTAATCGTATCTCATCACGCAAAAGTAAAACGTAAACAGAACAAATAAACAAGAATATTTCTATAAACAGAGAGTAGATCAGATCGAAAGATACCTGAGGACAGGGATTTTGGCGGCGCGGAGATCTCTCCCTCGCAGTTCCCGAAGAAGACATGTAGGTGAATTTATGTAGATTCTGTTGCTCAGTGTCTATTGCTCCTAGAGACAGTGAGATAGAGCAACAAGTTCAAGCAATTTCACGCAATGCCTGTAGAGAGAGACAATGGAAGCAATCAATAGACAATTTAGGCAGAAGCAGAGAGAGATAATCAAACTGATCAATGGACCATTTTGAGAATTTAGGAAGAAGCGAGAACAAAATTTTGCTGCAACCTCTGATGTGCCACGTAGTCTATTGATACCATTTTGCAGTCTTGCAAGTGTTAAACGTCTTTTAACAGAGAGTTTGCTTTCTGTTACCCAACCCACTTACTAGCAGAGCTGATATAACATACTGTGAATCCAAAACGGTGAGAAAGCTTGGAAGGACACCATCCAAATACCACCAGCTATTGTCGATACAAATCGGTTATTTGATAGGATCACATCTTCCATGTCCTCGCCGCCCTCTATGGCCTAGTCGCCGCTGTTGCTCTTTTACGTGCCGGCCTTATGTTCGTCCCTCTCAAAAACTCAATGCCTTTTCTGTGAAGGAGGCTAGTAAAAAAGAGACACTGACGGAAACAAAGTCTGTTCAAAGAATTTTAGATACCCTAGCGCTGGCCGAGCGGAATGGGAGCAGTGTAAGTCCGGATTTATCCGGTTGTCACTTAGGTCTGTGTTGCATAGAATTGGGTTGTTCAGGTTCGGCTCGCTTGCTCTCGGTGAGTTACTACAGTGACCACATTTGTACACGGGTCTAAGTTCGCTGCTGAATATCAGCTATAATTCACAGGAACATTTCGTAACGAGGAAGATAACTTTTGATTTAAGCTTACATTATAACATTTAGCAAAGTTACGTCACATACCAGTCGCTCCTACCTCTTTTTTTTCGACAAAAACAAAGAAATTTAGATTGTCAAGAAATAAAATATGTCAATCCATGTAATTACATAGTGACTATACTTTTTGTTGTATTTACTAAACATACAAATAAATATGGATTGGACGGAGGTCTGCAATCCTATACAAAAATTATCTTGAAAAAAGTCATTGGAGGGTTTAGCAGGAACACTTTGTTAATTTCATAAGCAATATGATATAGTTGTGCTTGTAATTGAAGAATTAATTTGATAAAAATATAGCACGGTCTAGAGTGAATGAATTTTAGCATTAAGTTATATAATTTATAGACGTCGGCGGACAACTGCGACAGTGACATATTTACAAATTCTTTATTTCGTATTTTTTAAGTACTGATATGTGATATACAGATTTGTTACTTTTCTTTACTAAAGTAACATTTATTTACAAAGACATAACATTCTTAAGATAAAGAGTGACACCCACTTAAAGTTATTGAAAATCACTTTTATTTGTTACTTATTTCAATATTTTTGTGACTTTTTAGTTATTTCATGTCATTTTAAAACATATTACTTTTTATACATAACGTGACATAATTATGATAAGGAATGACAAATTATATACAAAAAGTGGCATGTATAAAAACAGAGGAATTAATGAAATGTATGTAACTTAATTACAAGTTTTCGTATTTTTATAGTACTTTTATGTCACTTACAAATGTTGTTACTTTTATTCATTTAAGAAATATAATATTTGAAAAGAATGACATTTTCAAGACAAATAGTGACATATTTATAAAGTGACAAAAAGATTTCAGTTTGTAACTTATTTCAATGTTTTTGCGACATTTTATTTACTTTATGTCATTTTAAAAAAATATTACATTTGGTACAAGAAGTCACATAATTATGAGAAGAAATGACAAATTTCATACAAAAAGTGATATGTATAAAAATAGAGGAATTAATGAAATATATGTAATTTATTTACAAATTTTGGTATTTTTATAGTACTTTTATGTGATTTAAAAATGTTGTTATTTTTCTTCAATAAATTAATATAATGTCATCAACAAATTACAAATTATATGAAAAGTGACATGTATAAAAACAGAGGAATTAATGAAATATATGTAACTTATTTACAACTTTTTGTGCTTTTATATTGCTTTTATGTGATTTAAACATTTTTTTTATTTTCCTTTGATAAAGTAATATAATATTAGGAACAAATAACTAATTATATACAAAAAATGATATGTATCAAAAAAGAGGAATTAATGAAACATATGTAACTTATTTACAACTTTTTGGGTTTTTATATTACTTTTATGTAATTTAAAAATTTTGTTATTTTTCTTCAATAAAGTAACATAATGTCATGAAAGAATGACAAATTAAATACGAAAAGTACATGTATAAGAACAGAGCAATTGATACAATATATGTAACTTATTTACAATTTTTTTTAATTTTATATTACTTTTGTGTGATTTAAAATTTTTGTTATTTTTTTGGATAAAGTAACATAAGATTAGAAATGAATGACAAATTATATATGAAAAGTTACATGTATAAAAAAAAGGAATTAATGAAATATATGTAACTTATTTACAATTTTTTATATTTTTAAAGTACTTTTATGTGATTAAAAATATTTGTTATTTTTCTTCGATAAAGTAACATAATATTAGAAGCGAACAACAAATTATTCATGAAAAGTGACATGAATAAAAATAGATGAATTAATAAAAAAATATGTAACTTATTTATAACTTTCTGTGTTTTAATAGTACTTTTATGTAATTTAAAAATTTTGTTATTTTTATTCCCTAAACTAACATAATGTTCTGAGCTAATGACATATTTAAGATGAAAAGTTACATGAATATAAAATGAAAAATAATGAAAAAATATGTAACTTATTTACAATTTTTTTTTGTTTTTATAGTACTTTTATATGATATAAAAATTTTGTTACTTTTAGTCACTAAAGTGACATATTATTAGAAATAAATGATATATTATATACGAAAAGTGACACATTTATAAAATGACAAATAATAAAAAATGTGTAACTTATTTACAAATATTTGTGTTTTTATAGTATTATTATGTGATTTAGCAATTTTATTATTTTCTTCAATAGAGTAACATATTGTTAAAATTGAATAACATATTACATACAAAAAGTGACATATATATAAAATGACAAATAATGAATAAATATGTAACTTATTTACAGTTTTTTTATAATACTTTATGTGCTTTACAAATTTTGTTAATTTTTTACAAAAAAAGTAATATATTGTTAGGAAAGAATAATATATTATATCAAAAAGTGACATGTATATAAAATGATAAAAACTGAAAAAATATGTAACTTAATTATATCCTTTTGTGTTTTTTCAGTACTTATATGTAATTTATAAATTTATTACTTTTCTTTACGAAAGTAACATAATTTAAAAAAATAACATTTTTAGTACGATTAATGACATATTTATAAAGTGACAGAGAATACACGTATTCATACGTTATAAGGTAAAAAATGAATGTTGTCAATATTTTTTATATTTTTATTGTGGTTGTATGTGAATTTAGAAATTGTTACGCATTTTTATTTTGCATATTACTTCCACTTGCTACTTATTTTAAAGTTTTTACAACTTAGATGATTTTTTACTTTAAGGAATTATTAAAGATATAATGTTACATCTTCTTTTTAGGAATTTTGGACAAAATAATATTAATCCGTAACTAATATTCGGGTTTCATCCATTGACGTTAATGGCGATCTCGATTTTTCAATAATTTTGATTTTCCAACAATTTTCATGATTGCAATGAAAATTATATGAAGGATATATATTTCAAAATTGTCCAATTAATGGACAATTACTTGGTCATTCATCAACACTCCAAATTATCTCCAACTTACATGTTCCACTTTGATCATTAAATATCATGTCAGCTCTTCTAATTAACTAAGAACTTTAGATGATTTTTCACTTTAATGAATCATTTAGCCGAACTCATAATTAATAGATTTGGGTTCCATCTATTGATGTCATGAGCAAACTCAACTTTAAACAACTTTGATCAAAGAATTAAATTTTTCTTTAGTCAACGAATTAACTTTTTTCTCTAGAATTTATTCATTCATCAATACTCCAAATTATCTCTAATAATTAGTTGGACTCAATACTAAGAATTAAATTTTTCTTTGCTGGAAGAATTTGTTGGATTTTTAGCATGAAAACATAGGTGAAATAACAAAAATTTTCATCTAATCATTCAAATAACAAACCAAGATTGATAGATTAAATAAAGATCAGATCTTTACTTACATGATGAGTGCCAAATCAGATTTGATTATTCACCAAGAGCCCTAGTTCACCTTTGCCAAGGATGAACCCTTACTCCTTAGATTTGCTCCAAGCTTTGTAAGAACCTTAGTCTTAAGACTAAAATCTCTACTTCACACACACTAGATCTACACTAAAACGAGTTGAGGTGTGCTAGCACTAAATTAAGCACTCTCTATTGGTGAATTTAGGGTTCGGCAATGTTAGATTAGGTTGTGTTCTCTTAGAGCCGAAAACCACAACTCAATTAGGGTTAGATGTAGCATCACACCTTAGGCCTTTATATAGTGTTAGGTGATCCTATTAGGGTTAGGATGTCTCCAAAAATCCTAATAAATCATGTCATGGCCGGCCACACACTCCTTTAGGGTTAGGAAGTCTAATTCCTACTTTAAAGGGAAAGGCTCCTAACTTTTAGGATATGGCCATTGAGCTTAATTTCCTTACTGTAATATCTCGTACTTTCCAATTACGATCCCTATAGTTTTCAAA